>OX377202.1:104393784-104578242 GCA_947396885.1 Heligmosomoides polygyrus polygyrus | reverse complement strand
AAGTGTGTTTAACTAAAAACATACAAAGAAACAATTGATATCACAGAGATGACAACACTGAATAGCCTAAAGTGTTCTAGGGCAAGGTTCAGGTTTTAACGAGGTACATAGGGACTACATAGAGACATAGGGAATTTGCGAAGATCACGCCTTGCGTATTTTTACCTACCATTAGTACTCTGCTTGGGGCTGTTTCATTCAGGGGCTGGATTCATCAACAATTAAACCCGTGGGTATGCAGGGTATGAGGGATAGAGATAAGGTAAGAGTCAGAGACGCAGGGTTCATCGTGGATATCTCTACCCCCCTCCCCCATACCCGCGGGTTAGTCGTTGATGAATCCGGCGTCAGACCTGCAAATACCCCAACAGTGGGCTACAATGCCCACATCATTGAGGAACAGGGGTATACCACTCTGCCAAGTGGGCCATGCAGATTGCGATGACAATAACATCATTAGGCAGTGAAGGTTTGATAGCGTTACATAGTTTGTGTAGCCACTTTAAGATGAACATTTGCATGAAGAGATTGCCTGCTCTCGTAAACCGGAAAAACACCTAAAACTAATAGCAGATTGCGATGTTTTATATGGAGAGCAAACAGCGCAAAAAGTCTTAAATAGAAGCATTGAAGAGTTTGAGAAAAAGGAAACAAGGGTTTAGAACGCTGGGAACGATCTCGAATCGGTATTAGGTTGAAACCACAGACGGTGAAGGCGACTCTATAGCGCACCATCTGAAATAAATTGGTCCACTGGAAGTTAGAAGTAAGCAACATTCGAAGGTTAGGGCCTTTTCATACTTCGCGACAGCTGTGACAAAAACGACGAGAGAGCAGCGTGCGCGGCGTGAGCAGCACCCGGAAGTATGAACAGGCGACAGCAGCGACCGGAGCGACCGGTCGCTGCTGTCGCCTGTTCATACTGAACACCTTTCGACGGCGCGCGCTCGGTCTTAATCGATATGCATGTTTTACACAGGCAACAAGTCGCTCTTTTAGAGAAGAATGAACAGGCCCTTAAGCTCATCCAGTTTGCTCCTGAATGTGCAGCCATTCGTCGCACAAAGGGTTTCTAGTGGGAGTAATAGCAACAACCTTCTACATCTTTCAAAAACGTTGTTGATCGTTAAAGCTCATTACTTATGAGCTTCCAAATAGTGATTGTCTGTTGCTTTCCTCAATAATCCCATAGGCGACACCCGACCTAGAAGATAAGCTTCACGCTGTCACATTTTAAGCACACCCTTGAATCTAGAGCTACTCTCTGACAAACAAAACCAGCTTTCAAAACATTTTTTTCAGCCAGTCAGCCACGCAGTGTAGAAGTGCTAGAAGCCGGCGAGAAGGATGCACAGCAGAAATCGTATTCGTATCAAGACCAAAAAGCGACAACCCCTCCGCCCACACCCAAAAAGCCCAATAAAATAGATATTAAAAGAAGCTCGCCAATGAGTCGTGGAGTTATAACTATTTAATGTAGATGTGTTTTTTTGCTTCTTTGATAAATCAGTATCCCTATATACATACCAACTTGAATAAATAAATTTTGCAGAACAGTGGTTATATTCACTATTCGTTAGCCGTTTACTGAATTAAAGTCATTTTGGCTTATCGAGAGCACACGTGTCAGTGTCGTTGAACAGTGCCTGAAACTTTGACGTCAGAAAAGGAATCTTTCGACGAAAAAAATACAGAAGGAAACATTTTTCGACATTTCTAAGGAACTCTTTGGTCCTTACTGAAGAATTTTTCAATGAGATGAGTCTGACAGGACCAAGCAGTAGACTGGGGTGCTAACCCTAACCTTCAAGGCGTATCGTAATTATGGATCCGGTCTAAAATTATTCACTGTCGGGCTTCTCATGAACTTTACAATGAGAGGTACACTTACATCAGGCGACAGACCATTGTGACAGGCTGGCCGTCCGCGGGAGCCGACGGGCACTCGCAGAGCCCGGTGAGTGCAAGAAGTGTGCAATATAGTTGTGATCTCGAAAATTTTTCAAATATTCGAATAGTTTCGAATATCCGCAATTCTCGAGCATTCGAATTTCGAATGCATTCGAAAAACGCGATTTTTTGAACATTCGAATTCGAATGCATTCGAAAACGCGATTTCTTGAACACTCGATTTCGAATGCATTCGAAAAACGCAATTTTTTGAACATTCCAATTCGAGCACTCAAATTGGAATGAAAATCATTCGAATACCTATTCGAATAAGTCTTTCGAGCACAACTATAATGGGCAAGGGTCCGTGATGTGAGGTCGCCCAGCGAGTCGAGAAGTATACGACGGTTCCTGGGGGGGGGGGGGCAGACATAACTCCAACGCCGCGCGAACACCCCTGGCGTCGCGCACGGTGCGCAGCAAAATTGGACGAGTTGTTGCGGTCCGACTGTTTCCGACAGGGACAGCTAATAACGCTTCCGACAGGGACGGCTAGTGACTCGTGAAAGTGTGTGCCGGCGTTTTTCGGGTAGAAGAAGAAAAGTAGTTGGGTGAGACACGTCTGATGTCTCCTGGTAGGGGATTCTATGCCCAATTCTATGCTTAACTCGCTCGTGCTAGTGTATTGTTAATCGGTAGCAATATAGAGTGCATAGAATCCTAACGAAGTTAGCTGTTATATATAGTCATTGTTATCAAGCGTTTGAAGTTTTCAGGGATTGCTGAGACGAGAAACTTTTCCTAGGATTCAAAAGGAGGTCAAGGGCGCACTAATTCGTAGCTTTTTCTATAATTCTAACTTTCTTCCACACTTGACCGTCACCTTTCTCCAACTCACGTGTCATAGTTTACGTGTTGACATTGGCAAGCACCCTTTTTAGCAAACACTAAAAAATTTCGTATTTCTCATTTCTATAAGCAGAAGCAGAGGCATTTAGCTGCTTCTTTTTTCTTACAAGGGCCTCCACCGATGAAGTTCGTCTCGCCTTCGTTTTATATGGGGCTCCCTGTGGCGGCACTAGGAGGAGGTTGAACCTGCAACGGTATCTGAGGTATTTTTTGGAGTAGGCACTGGCAAAATTTCGTGCTCCGCGCATCACCAAGCGCACGTCCGCTTTTCAGCGTCGCGACGCCGTCTACGGCTAGCGCGCGATGTCGCGTTGGAGTTACATCCTGGAGCCGGGTCCCTGATGTAAGGAGGCATTGCGGGGTAGCCGAGCTAGTTCGGAAGTCCCGTGACTTAAGCTTAATCTTGGTACGTTGACGAGCGCTCGTGCGAGTTGGTTGAAGTGTTGGGGCAACAAAGAGTTGATGTATTATTATTATTTATTACATGGTTAAAATTGGTGTGAAGAACAATGTAATTAGACACAATATACAATGATATCCACATCACATTGGCTAACGCACCAGGCCAAACTATCATAGAATAACTAGAAAGTACATACGATAACAAACACTCGGAATAGAATGAAGAACAGAAGGGAGAACAAACCAAGGTGGGTTCTGCCACAAGATCTCGTTTTGCCCTACAACTATTTTTGAATCGACTTGCATTCGTAATAAATGGTTTCAGCTAGTATGGAATTCAGTTTCATATAATTCGAACCTGCTCTGTTAACAAAAAAAGGCACAAGTCGCGAAGGTGAGCAGCGGAGCGGGGGTGCGGTAGCGGCAGAGCACCGACCGTACTCACGCACTGTACCGTAATCACTCCAGACAATCAAACCCGAAACGAACACGCCCCCTTCTATGGTACTGCCAGGCTCAGCCGCGCAGGCAGAGCCCGTGAGGTATCGATCAACACTCAGCTGTTAGGGCCAAAGCCGTGTCCGAAGGGCACGTCTGCGTCCATCTGGGAAGTTCAACAAACTCGCCACGGGCGTCACCCAAGCTACAAGTGTTGAAATGACGCACAACCCGGAGTTCCTTCCCTTGCTAAAGCCGTTCCCGAAGGGCACGTCTGTGTCCATCTGGGTACTTCAACAAACTCGCCACGGGGGTCACATCCAACCTACATTTGTTAAAATGGCCCACCTAGTCACTACGAACCTCGAAGACAGTGCCTCGCATATGAGGCGCATTCGATCGATGCGTGGCTACCGCGATTACGGTACAGGTAACGACGATTTCGAGTTCTGAATGGTCTCACCATGAAGAAGTCACGTTTATCGAGTCCACAGAGATGGAGAATTTTGTGAACCATTACGACGTCAGCTATTCTTCGTCTACGAAAGTGTCTCTAGTCCAAGCTGACGCTAGTTTATTTATTTTAGTAGCGTAGAACTCCGGAGATCTAGAAGTGATGGATTCTTCGAGAACATATTCTGCATCATGTCGGTTCCTAAAGTATTTTTTTGCGAAAGAAACCGTCAGGATGTTTGAAAAAATGGTAGTCTGTAGACGCTAGGTCGGGCGAATACGGTGTTTCGTATCCCAAAGAATGGAGCTTCTGCCTGGTGATCATCGATGCGTGCAACCTAGCGTTGACGCGCAAAACTATCGGTCCTCTTCTCTAGATCAGAGCTGGGTAAATTTTCTGGAGCTTCTTATGCACCTCGTCTACCTTCTAACAGTACTTTTCCGCCGTGTTTGTTTCACCAGGTTGGCACAACGCTATAGTGGCTTCAACCAGTGGCACACCACCAAACGGTCACTATCAGCTTTTCCTGGTGCATTCTCGGCTTTGGACAGTGTTTAGGTGCTTCGTCGTCAATATCCAACCGTTGAGCACTTCGTCGCCGATTGTCGCAGACAATTCATTTTTTGTCACAAGTCACAATTCGCTCCCGAAACGAGTCGTTTTTGTTGCGTAGAAGGAGCGCTGACGATACTTGCAATTGAAGAGCTCGAAGGCGAATCCGCCCTCGAAGAATTCATGGCTACTAGATCTTCGGAGTTCTATGCTACTTGAATAGATAAACTAGTATCCCGTTAGCAAAGATGTGTAGATCGTAATTGTTTTTATTTCGCCTGAAAGGTTATGCTTGAGCGGAGATACTCACATTTGAAGTTAAAGGTCGAAAACGACAGAACTTAGGTAACGACCTAATAAAGAGATGACATAGTGTGCTACACCCATCGCTTTATTTGCAATTTGTTCGCAATGCGCGTCCAAAGTCAAATTTGCATCGAGGAGAAACCCAAGATCCGGCGCTTGATCAGTGCTTGTAACCTCATATTTACCTAACTTGTATGTGTAGCCAGGATTTGTCCTTCCTAAATGGAGCACCTTTGTTTTTTCTCTTACAAAGGGATCCGCCACTCGTGGGACCAGCGATCAACAACATCTATGGTTCGCTGCAGAAGGCTTTGATTATGGATTGGTGAGCCATGGTAAATTTTCAAGTCATCCGCAAACGCTACGCATTTCACTCCTGACCTCGTTACTAATGACGGTGTTTGTGGGTATAGATATTGAATAGAATAGGGGATAGAAAGCAACCTTGTGGAATGCGACTAACCATAAGAGCCGGTTGAGGTGCTGAATAATTGGAATAAACGCTTACAGTAAAAGTTCTGCGAGCTAAAAATTCAACTGTCCAAGAAATTATTCGAGGATGTACGCCCACCTGGGGCCGGATTCATCAAAGTTGCTGCAGTAACTTTAACGGAGAATTGTAAGCGAAAGCTCAGATAACGCGGCTTATCGCTCACCATATCGCTTGATAGGCCGCGTTATCTGAGCTTTCGCTTACAATTCTCCGTTAAAGCTACTGCAGTAACTTTGATGAATCCGGCCCCTGGATCAGTCTAGCTTTAGTCTCTTATGGCACACCCTATCAAAGGCTCTTATGTTATCTTATGTTATTTAATCTTATGCTATTTAGGTCATTGGTCCAATCATTCAAGGCCTGTAGCATAGCCGTCTCAGTGGATCTTTTTTCTGAAAACCATGCTGGTTTGAAGAGATTATGTTGTTGACTTCCGTGCAGTACAGAAGACGAGGTAGGTCGGCCACGTAGTGCGCTTCGCAGGCACACTCTGGACGAGAGCCGACACCAACTGAATTCCGCGGGGTGTCAGGGGAACACCAGGACGCCCACCAACGCGTTGGTCGGACTTTTCCGCGAAAGCCCTGAACGAACGACGTTCCTTGTGTCCCTAGAGCGAGGAGGATCCATTGGAGCACTCTGGCACGTGACAGGGACGAATGCAGATGCTGCTGTCGCCCGCTCGAGCAACTCGGTGATCAACGGGGCGACAGGTGATACAGGTGATGGGTAGGCTGAAGTGCTCGAATATTACCTCTAGCTAAAAAGTCAGCTTAGTTGATCTAGACTCAAACTCGGGTTCAATCCCAATGGGGGGGGGGGTACTTCATACTCACGTCGAAACACTACATAGAGATGAATACTTGTAACATAACATGCCTATCTGAACCCTACTGTAGCTACTGCAGTCTTCCTCCTGAAATAAAGAGGAAATTTAGACGAAAAAACGCAGGACGAAAAGACGAGAAACAGGCACGTCGACAGGTTCACCGTGGCGATACGTAAGGGGATAGCCGTACAGTGGTCGTGGGTCGATACGTGGAGCCCACAGACATCCGTATCGCCACAGTGAACCTGTCGACGCGCATACATGCATTCCTGCCAGAGGCCGCCGTGCCCCCCCCCCCCCCTCATTGGGACTGAACCCAAACTCGTAGCCAAGGACGACCTATTAGCGGACAACTGGAACTTCAGAACGGATGAGCTACATTGGCTTTACGTGCAAAGAAGGAAAACTTTTTCCTCTCTCCCTAAAGTAGGTTAGCTAGGCTGGTAGCACTGCTTCATCATCGGTCAAGTGTTTTCTTTTCTTTCGAAATCAAAACCACCGGTATGCTTGCACACACCTAAGGTATAGAAGGGGAGATTCCTTTATATAATGGCATGCTACACAATAATTACAAGCAAGCGACTCCATTTTCATTCATCACTAACCAAGAAGGGGTCGGGCATGGTGGGAGGAACGTCCTACGTGCAGGTAATTGATAAATGAGGCTCCACTTCGAAGAATACTAGCATCGCAGTGACTGTAAGCACCACATATGTAAAAGTCATCTTAAGAAGTTTGTGTCAGATCAATAGCGACCCTTCTTTTTCCATCTAGGGAAATGAATAGTTCCAGAATATTTCAGTGGGAGTTAGCCTTCACTGAGCAGCTTCCAATCAGTGGCTCCAAACTAACGACGTACGGTAATGGACGTTATGTGTTCATACTGGGAAATAAGAGAGTGAGTTGTGTAGATAAATACATAGAACTCTGTTCAGACTTTGTTTTTCATGCACGCAGAGCTTTTCACAGCTTCACTAATCGAGTTCTCGGATCTATCCTAGCGGGAGGGGGCAACCGTTAAGTGTCAGTGTCGTATGTCATTCTATGCCACACAACACGCATCCCTTGAATTTAAATGAAATGCTCGTATCATAGGACAACAGCTGAAGCTCTCGTAGAAACTCAAGCAAGAGATTGGAGGCGCAAATCACTACATACCACCCCCCCCCCTCCGACTAGGATCGTTTCGAGTTTTTGTCTTGGATTAACCTTCACACCAATTTCATTTTTTAGGCAATCTTGACTACCCTAGGACAAGATAGGTGCAAGTTGGAAAACTCCCCCCTTCTCCAGATCTATCCTAGTCGGGAGGGGCAACCCTAAGATGACAGTTGCGCCTGCACTAACACGCCACAGCGCCACTTCACTTTTTTACCTAGCCATAAGACTTAGGTAAAAAATCTAAAAATATTTATTTATTTAATTATTTATTTATTCCGACATGTGATACAACACATGTTACAACACATCCACGTGAGCGAGCTCACCATCGCATCCAATGAACACAGTGACGTAACTTTAAAACCAGTGGAACATAGCAAATCAGTTCTCATTAATAATGGTTTAACAACGGTTGGACGATTGACAATTCCCCCCGACAGCGGTACCACAAAAAAAGAAAAAAGCAAAACCGTCAGCAACGATTAAGGGTGGGGTCTTACTTATACCTAACCAACTTCTGCTGTACACTCTATGGAGGGGCGTTCGTTCGATGTCTTATATGCCTGACACTAACGGTTGACACTAACGGCAAACGGATCGTGGGGCGGTGGATAGTGGTGTGTTGCATGCGAAGGAGGTTGGGGATTCGGTTCTCCTTCGGTGCGGAATTTTTGCACCACTTCCTGGAGTCCCTTCCCTAGCCTGGTTCCCAGCTGCCGACTCCCACTGTGCAACGAAAGCAGTTTCCACGCAAGCAGCTTGGACCGCACGCACCCTGGAGTCCCTTCCCTTGCTTGCTTCTGGGCTCTTCGAGCGCATAACTCAGCCGCCGACTCCCCTAAGCCCCGAAAACGTGCTCCAATGACAACGGCTCGGATGAGTGAGCAGGCGCTAGCATATTGCCACGTCAGCGCGTGGTTAGGTCTAATGACTATTCTTAGGGTGGTTCCGCAATCCTTTTGATCCTTCATCCTTTTGAAGGCCGCGATTCTTGGAGGAATCTGGATGCGCTTACTGAACTTGACATACTTAAGGCCCCCTAGATATATGAAGAAATTGAAGGCCGAGGCAGCAGGTGAAGCTCTCAAATAAGTCCAAGGTGGGAAATAATGAATAAAAAACCATTTGCCCTCCGACTAGGATAGATCCCTCTCCCACCCTCCCTCCCCCCCCCCCCCTTCAAGACGTCCAAATACTGAGAGATTGAATATTAATTAATATTTAAACTTAGAATTGACCGTATGTCTGTTGTTTTTTTTTACTTGCAAGTACTTCTGCTGTACCGTGGATTAGTATCTAACTCTACGCAAACTGGTTTTTCACCATCACTCAAAGTAATTCCAACATGTTGGACAATTGCATGTCGTGATTTCTCTCTGTATATAATCAAGAATTGCTGCATTCCTGCACTCTAAAATAAACTCTAATCCATTCCTTTTTGCTGCAAAATAAAAGTTTATAAAACTCTCAAACAGAGTGTTCACTTTTCGGGCAGAAGTGAGGGTGAGTGAAGTTCAATTTGTGGCCGGATTCATCAACGACTGACACCAATTTAACAGAGAAATTACAGCCGAAATTCCCGATAGTGCGGCCTATTGCTCACAATATCCTACCATATATCGCTTGATAAGCCGCGCTATCAGGGATTTCGGCTGTAATTTTCTCTGTTAAACTGCTGTAAGTCGTGATGAATCCGGCCCTTGGAATTGGCTCATTTTGATTTAGCAGATGTTTAGTTTCATTTTAAACTGTTCCATTTGCTTTGATAGGTGTCCAATTTGATTTGAAGATGGTATATGTGTACCACCAGGGGCCAGATTCATCAACCGCTTGCCGGCCAGTAACAGTGAAAAGTACTGCCAAACCTGATGCTGATGGATCTCATATTAGGGGTTTGACGGTACTTTTCACCGTTACCGGCCGATAAGCGGTTGACGAATCTGGCCGCAGAGGCTGAAAAGTTTATTAGGCCATAGCTCTAACAATCCGACTGCAAAATAATGTCTGTATGTGGTTCAACATCTATCTCAAATAGGCTTTGCTAGCTCAGACCTCTACGCCTTAACAAACAAATCCTTCCGCTCAACTCTTGCTCAAGTGGTGCATTCGATGTAAATCGTCAGAAACCGCTCGCTTGACAAAGACTACCGTTTTTATTGTTAGAGCAGCAGGAGCTATGTATAAACCCAACATTATTCCTGCTTCTGGTTAACTCTTTACCCTAAAATGTTAGCAGACTAATCGGGAAGATCAAGTGCACTACTCGCAGTTTGACCTGGAATGCATTGACTTGTTTCTAAGCCTGAAAACCCGCTACAGTATAAATGGACTTCAGGTGAGTCCGCAACTACTACGGATAGCCATCACATGTGTCGACTTGAAGTGTTCAGGACATCGGCTACGTGGTCGGATTCTACGCGCTATCACCGACTAAAGTAATAATAATAGACTATTCTGAGGCACACTCGAACGTGAAACAGACCGGTATTTTCGTGAGTTCGAGAGCAATTTACTTTTGTGAGCTACATTGTTGTACATCAGAAACTGTGAACAGGGATGGGCCTTACATTCTTTTCAGTTACTCTCTTAACCGCATTTTTACCAAGCAATGCATAACTCATTAACCAAGGAACCGCTTGAAATCTAGGGGCCGGATTCATCAACTACTTACAGCAATTTAGCGGAGAAAATACAGCCGAAATCCCTGATAGCGCGGCTCATCAAATGATATGGTGAAAAGTTTCGCCGCACTATCAGGAAGTTCGGCTGTATTTTCTCTGTTAAATTGCTGTAAATCGTTGATACGCTTTCCCCTGGATACGCTTACATGGTTATGATTACACCATCATACCCTGTGCCTCTAATCACAATAAAATTTTCAACACGTCTTAAGTGATCCAACACCGAATGGTATGTAGCACTGCCACGCGGAATTAAGATAGATAGAGTTGCGACCGTTGAAGGTCACCTCAAACTTCGGTAATTAAACCTTTATCTTTAAATACACAAAATAAACACGCGAATTACGAATATAGAATTACAGCATCGATGATAAGCAATAGGATGTTATGCGACGATAGACATGGATAAATGTGAGAATAACTACGCGAAATACAATAAGGCAAATAACATGACTTCATATGAACAGAACCGAAACTATATGAGACCCTGAAACTGGCTAAGTGAGCAGCAAAACACAAATACTACTCATGTGGCGGGAATAACCCACTTTGGGAAGAAAACTGGCCCATATGAGGACATAGCAGGACAAAACAGAGCAAGACAAGAGCATATGTGCAACGAGAACAAATAAGAGCAGACTACATGAAGAACAATGAGATTTAAGAACAACACAATAAGAGATAGCGACCCTACTGCACGAATAACACACAAGACACACGAGAACCACAAAACATGTACAAATCTACTCGAGCGCCGGCGCTGTCGCTCCAGTTGCTCTTGTCACTGCTGTCGCGAAGTATGGACAGGCCCCTAAAGCTCTGTTTATACTTCGACGCCGAGCGACGCGACGCCACGTATTTTGGCCATAAGGCCCATGCACACTTCCGTGACACCGCGGCGCGGCAAGTGGCTACCTCTGCAAAATCCGGCAGTCGCGGCGCGGTCGCGTTACACATCGTTATACGCGACGAGACCGACTTCCCCGTGCATGCCGCGCCGCCAGGAATGATTTGAACCATTCCAGCCTGTGGCACTCAGCGCGCGGCGTCGCCTGAGATAGCCGCCGCGAAGTCGCAAGAGTGTGCATGCCCTCTGCGGCACGTGTCACAGTGCCGCGTCGCGGCGTCGCGGCCTTATGCTTCCTCGGCCGCGCCGCGCTGTCGCAGAGGTATGCATGGATCTATATTGATTAAGCGGCGCGATCGATTAATTTGGTCACTTTACATGCTGTCGCGTCGCTCGGTGTCAGAAGTATAAACGGGGCCTAAGGGAGCCCTTTCCCATCAAATCAATGTTCTCCGATTTCTGTTGTTTTCCCCAATCGTTTGGATGCTTCAATAGTTGCAGCTGGACTCCGAGTCGTTCACCGGAGCACACTTCATCGAGCGCACATACTGTGCGCCAACCAACGTGGCGTTCTTTTTCGTTCACTGTGTTGTCGGTGAAATGGAATGCGTCGTCTTCGCACCGCCGAATAACAGCCGGCAACTGACTGGTCAGTTTCCTGACGTGTCGCACATGAAATATATTCGGAACGATTTCCCTTCAGGAGGACCAGCATCGGCCTTCTGCTGCCATCTCATCCCGAAGCAGCCGTGGTCGACGCGCTCTGACCGGAACATATCGAGGTTTATCCAGCTGGTGAGTCAATGGTAGGGAGCAGCATCTGTAGCACAGTGGACGCTTCGTTAGATGTGTCCTCTCATGAGATGCTGTAGATGCAGTCCAAACTACCCACAAAATCAAGAATTTGCTCAAAATATGCCCTACGCATGTATTGCCAGAGGTGCGTCTTCAGGTGAATGCCCGGATCCAGCTCGAACACGGAGTCGCTCTCTCGCGTTGGGAATCGCCGCAGTTCATCAACGTCGCCGAAATTGCGTTCTTTCTCGATCGCGGGCATGGAATCTGCCCTGACCCCTTCACAGTCGTCATTGTCAATATCAAGTTGGTCTTTATGTCCCAGAGGTCAGATTCACCAACCGCTTACCGGCCGGTAACGGTGAAAAGTACCGCCAAACTCTCTGATGTGACATTCATTAGCGTTAGGTTTGGCGGCACTTTTCACCGTTACCGGCCGGTAAACGGTTGATGAACCTGGCCTCAGATTTCGTTTCAGCACTGGTGACTGGAGACGTGTAGTATGCTCCGCTGACACCAACACTGGCTTTCCACGAGACGCCTACGATCAGATGCCGATTGACAGCAAAGCACTACATGGCGCCAGTGGACAGGTAACTCCTGCTGATTCTTGCTGAAGCACAACGGCCTTCTGATAGTGAGACATACCTTACGACGCTCGTACTGCGTGTAAACAATAGACAGCGCTGTCGCCTATCCGGTGGACGTCGATTGAATCCGACGTCGATTTGGACAACTCGGATCCGTCTTTTTTTCAAGAACGGTTAAAAGGATTATGCAGACAATGGCATTTTTGAAAAGCTCCGGATTCTAGGATGATTCAAGGAAGAGAATCTTGAAGAAGAATGGATATTCGTATAATCCAAATAACTGATTTCTCTTCGAATCTCATATCGGATATCTGGATCGGACTGGACACCAGATTTCTGATCAAAATCGGCTGTCTGAACTATTCGAAAATCCGGTCAGGTGAAAATCGCCTCATCGTCCCAAGATCCAGACTTTTCAAAAATACCATTCTTCGCAGGATCCTTTCAACTGCTGTTTGAAAAAAAATTGGCATATCGAATTATCCGAATCGGCGTCGGATCCATGTCTACTATCTGGAGTGCCAGATACAGATTTGCCATTTTTACGTCGAATCGGACACTTTTCACATCAAATTTTCCTGCCCTTTTTCTAGAACTTTCTTATTTCACCGAAAATCAGTTGTAATAGTTGTTCTTGATCTTGTTTGTAGAGTTTCCTTCGAGTTTTCTTTTTACGTGTTAGTTGTCTAATTTGCTGAGTCCGCATTAGAAGGCCAACTCGATGCCCTCCATTTTGTGCAAATATGTAAATAAATAAATAAATAGGACACTCTCCTAAGCTAGGCTAAGAAATTTGAAATCAAATTGAACGTCTTACAAATCGAAACCAGCATCTTAAACGTTAAACTACAGACACTTCGAGATCGTTAGATTAATTTTTGCTCAAAGAAAATTTGGCACAACTTTTGTTGAAAGTTTTTAGTTCAGGTGCTCGAATGAGTTTCAGTGGTCAGAGAATAAGCAGTAAACTAAATTTCGCTTCAAAACGCAACAACCAGCAATCATTTAATGTGTTAAAGGATCGAAAAACTCGTCGCAATTTTTATTAGATTGATGTGTAAATGCTGCCGGCATGAAGCATCAAAGTGAGGATATGTGTGTCCTTTACAATTGTTTCTGTTATATTGTTTCCAGTTGTGAAACCCCATGAAAACAGCAATCTTGCTACCAATCGATTAAAAATTGCGACGTTTTGGAAGAGTGCATGGCGCGTTTTCTTCTTTTAGCACTAGAAAACGGTCACTTTCCTACTTCTTGAAACCAACTACAAATTATTATTTTTCCTCAAAAAATGAGAATTTTGAAATTTCAAACAATGTTGGACACCTGTTGGATGGGTGAACTATTAGGTTGTCCCATAAGTCCCCGCCATTTTTTTCAACGATTCACTGCAGATTTCGCCGGCGGTCTCTTGCATAGCGCTGCATAGCAGTTGAAAGAGAATGATTTGCACTATCAGAGCATCTATTGCATTTTTTCATCCTGAATTTTGTCAATTTTTAGGTCGTCGAAGTGAAAAGTGAAAAAGTGAAAAAGTAGCCATTTGCACACTTGTTCTCTCCGCTTAGGTTTGTAATTTTTTGCGCAGTTTTTTCGAGTATTTGGAGGACAATGTTCTGTACTACAAGAATGTGTGTTAGTTCTATTTGCCCATTTGTCCTTTATTGATCTTTAGGTCATCAAATTGGGACGTCCGAAGGAATATGGTTATTTTTGCCGACAGCTCCTGCTCTGTGATTAGACGTTTTGGGTTGGTGTCATATATCATTCAAAAGAGAATGTCTTTCTCTATAAGAATGTGTGTCGTGCTTATTGATTCCTATTGAATATCAACAAAATGCCAAAAAAAAGAAAAATCGTCTTCACCAACAACTCCTTCTCCTTCTTCAGTTGTTGATATTCGGCAGAAATCAGCGTGAGCCAATAAACGCGACACAAATTCTTACTGAGCAAGACATCCTCTTCCAAACGACATGTAACACCGAGCAAAAAATTCCTACCACAGAGCAGAAGCTGTCGGTAAAAATTCAGACGGAAAACTCGGAATTCCCAATTTGATGGCCTAAAAATCAATAAAGAGCAAATGAGAAAATAGGACCAACACATATTCTTGTAGTGCAGAACATTGTCTTCCAAGTGCTATAAAAAACTGTGCAAAAAATTCCAAACCTAATAGGAGAGAACAGGTGCGCAAATGGCTACTTTTTCACTTTTCACTTCAACGACCTAAAAACTGACAAAATTCAGGATGAAAAAAGAAATGCAATCCATGATCTGATAGAGCAAATCATTCTCTTTCGAAAGCTGTGCAGCTCTATGAAAGAGACCGCCGGCGAAATCTGCAATGAATCGTTGAAAAAAACGGCGGGGACTTATGGGACAACCTAATAGATCAATAAATCATCAAATAAATTTTTTTCTGAACGAAAAATTATTCCATTCTTTTTAGAAAGTATTTAGTTGAATATAGAAGCTTGTTTTGATTTGGAAGTGTTCGCATTGATTTCGAAAGTCATAGGCTACCTTTAAAGAGTGTCAAATTTGATTTGAAAAGTGTCCAGTTCGACGTGAGAATGGCATATGTTCTATTAGCTGGTGCCGGTTGTGGCGTGCACATGATTCCAGGCTCTTACAAATATATTAGATTATTATGAAGAAGCAGGAAACTAAGCTTTGTGATTCGTTTCGCCACCTTCCTTCAGACGAACCTTTTTATTTATAACACCTCCTCGGTGGGACATCAGTGAATAAGGGAGGTGTTATAATTTTATTGCTATTTATTTCCATTGTTTACATAATAATTTTTTTATTTTTATTTTTATTTGTTTATGTATTATTTTGTTCAATATTTGTTTTTATTGTATCATTAGTTATAAAAAATTTCAGCAGAGAATTTTTATCTAATTATTTTGTATTTATTTATTTATTTATTTATTTATTTATTTCATTTTAAACTTGAAATCGATATGATTTGATAAAATTTGTTAAATTTGAAACGAGTTTTTGCGAACAAACATTATTTAAAAATAATAAAAAATAAAAAACGTACAAAGTAGTTGTAGCTGCGGCCGGTCTCCATCTTACAAGGTTAGATCGGATTTCGCACCCAGACTGACCAAGCCTTCCACCACTGCCGGGTCAGGGAATTGGTACCAGACTTGACCCAGAAGGGCGAAACACTGACTTGGTTATCGGCTGACCATCACAAGTCATTTTACAATGCACGTCAAATAAGCATTCAAATTGTCCCCACGACATCCCGTATAAGTCGGATGCGTGGTGCATTCCAAAAAACTGTTGATTACCCTTTCGATTCTTTACCTTTTATTCTTTTTTTTTCTCACCGTTAAAAAGATGATTTTCTACATTTACACACACAGTATTTACGTTTTTGAGGCAGGTAGATTCTAAATTTTCAAAAAAATTACAGTATATTTTCCTAAGGCAAAAAATTATCTTCACCTTGTTAGAGAGTGTTCACCTCAATCTGGAAGAGTTTTTTGATTTGAGGGATATTCATTTTCTGCTGGAAGAGAAACCAGCAGTGTACTAGCTGAATCGAAGAGCACACCCCTTCAAAAACAAGACTTCGGATAACATAGCTTGATCCCATAAAGGATTAAATTTCGCAACCCAGTAATCTGATAACGATACAGGATAGACACCGTTCTCACGTCAATCTGGTCATTCTTCAAGTCGGACTGAACACTCTCCAATGAAATTTCAATTTATAACAAAATCGATTTTCTCCGAAAGCTTGTTCCTGACCTACATAGGACGTCCTAAAAATCGAGCACTATTCAACACAGCGTTCATGAAATCCTTTTCATTTTAGAGATGAAAATGTTTTAAACCTAATTTTCAAGCTCGCAGAAGCGAAATCTGCAGGTAATACAAAAGAAAAAGATTGCTCCACGCACTAAAAAGTATGTATGTCGCAATTTTTATTTGAATCATAGGAGAAATTCTGTTTACGTGAAATTGTGTATAAGGCAACAGTGCATCAAATGCAACCTTTAAAAAATGTTTGTGATGGTCTACTATGCAATTCCACACGAACATCATTAATTAGGTAACGGTAGCGAAGTAATCGACCAGGTACCGGATTCATCAACAATTAAACCAGTGGGTACGCAGGGTATAAGGGGAAGAGATAAGATAAGAGTCAGGTAGAGGCAGGAGTCAGAGACGCAGGCTTCATCGTGGGTATCTCTGCCCCCTATACCCACGGGTTATTCGTTGATGAATCCGGCCCAGGGTATGGTCCTTGAAAATTGGCGTCTCACAGTCAGCCAGATTAACAGTCTTTATACCCTACCCATACCCGACTTATTAAAGAGGATTACGTTTTTTACAGTGATTATTAGGGAGGAATCAACAAGAATGCAGTTCCTTATAAAGGAATCAAAAATCAGGTGAATAGGAAATCAAGTGCAGCAAAAAAAAGTCATGAACAATCCTCCTTAATAAAAACAACATGATAAAGGACAAAAGATAAGGGTTGGCCCTTGCGGTATGCGCTACGCATCCTACTTCTACGGGATATCGCGGCGGTAGTGTGAATGCGACCAGCACGACTTGCAGTGGCCAGCCGATGAAAAAATCGGAGCTCCTATCCTTCCCAGAGAAATGAAGTAGCAATTAGGTGATGAAAAATTAAAATTACAAAATAAAAAATTGAAAATTCAATTAGCAATGATGAAAAATTTGGTTGGCCTGGGCGGGACCTTAATAAAGAATCTTGATCGGAGAGAGCACAACAGGCGGCGCCTCCTCCTGCTGCGCTACTACGAGCCCAAACGACATCATAAGGATAAATAAGGATAAAGGACGGCGTTACTCAATTCATTTTGGGATGCGCCACGCATTTTACTTCTACGGGATCTCGAGGGGGCGATTAGAATGCGTATTTGGCCATAAAAGGACTTGTGGTGGCCAGCCGATGAACAAGTCAGCGCTTTATCCTTCCCAGACAAGTCTGGTACCAACTCACCGACCCCGGAGGGATGGAAGGCTTGGTTGGACTGGGCGGGAAATCCGAACCAGGAACCTGGTGTCGGGTGCACGCGACAGCCGGCACCTCCTCCGATTGCGCTACACGCGCCCTATTGACATCATAGGTTCTATCAATTATATCTGCTTGTTACAATCGCATTAACTAAACTTTAGCCAGTCATCTGAATACGGTAACGTTGACAAGCCCTCTTCGAAGCGTAGATCCCTTTGGTTCCGTTGGACAGTTCGTCGCTTACAGATAACTCTACTAACTACGTACGCACGTCCGGCTGATAGCTACCAGGCGTACCTGGCACGGTTCCTTCAGCGGGTGACGCGTCAACTATGGCACGCGTTCTACTTTACGGCCGACAATCTCGCATGGTTAGTTCATTCTGGATATGCGGAGGACCGTAGTGTCTCAGGCACTCTCAGAATTTGTTCCAGGATCGCACCGATTTTTCTTCACATTGCCCTGGCGATTACATCTGTAAGAAGCAGGCTCATGTACAATCCGGCGGCGAAGTGAGTCTTTCGATGGTATAACAATCCATCAAGATCCGTCTAAAACTTAAAACATTCGTCAATATAGATCGGGTTACTCAGAGCAAGGACATGGTCCTCCTAGTCAAGCCAAATGGAATAAAGCCTGAAACACTTCAGAAGATCAAACTCCTTCCTAAATCCTTGTATACAACAGACTTCACTTCTTATAGCTGTGATATAACTTGCTGCATCTCTTGCGATGACGAAACTTTGAATGATCACAGAAATTTTTATTGAAAATTACCGTAATTCGATGGCTCAAGCACTTCGATGACTGGCCTATACAAGCCCTACGGACAGCTAATGCACTCCAGTAGTTATTCTCGTACCCGATTTTTCTTATTCTCCAGAGGCATATAGGTATCTTCAATGACGATGGTGGCTCATAATGATGCTCCATTTCCGCTAGATTTTTTACTTTTTGTAGATTAGATGGAACTCGAACCCATGCCCTCTGCTTTCTGGACAGGATGATAGCCCGTTACACCACCAGCTCTATTTGTCCTAACACAACATCCATGATATCCTTGTGAGCTTTCACCACTCACCCGCGATATCGGGATAAGTTGATCGCTGATATTAGCATGGGACGGTCAAACTGACGATGAGTACGCAGAACATCGTCCTTAGCAAGGCTTTCAGCTTAACCAGGGGCCGGATTCATCAAAGTTACTGCAGCAACTTTAACGGAGAATTGTAGCGAAAAACTCAGATAACGCGGCTTATCGCTCGCCATATCGCTTGATAAGCCGCGTTATCTGAGCTCTTCGCTTACAATTCTCCGTCAAAGTTACTGCAGGAGCTTTGATGAGTCCGGGCCCAGTTCTATGTTAGCGGCCAGCTCATCCCGATATCACGGTCTGTCCTGAAAGGTCACGACGATATCGTTGATGTTGTGCTCGGTGAAATACCACTGGTTCACTAAGGGGTCGTTTAGTGTACGCGCGACGCGATACACGTGTAGTGACCAAATTGATCGAACGACGCAACTGATCAATTCGGCCACTACACATGGCACCGCCTCTCGCGCAAACTAAACGATCCCAAGGTCCCGTTTATACTTCGACGCCGAGAGACGCGACGCCACGTATAGTGGCCATATTGATTAAGCGACACGATCGATCAATTTGGCCACTTTACACGCCATCGCGTTGCCTGGCGTCGGAAGTATAAACGGAGCCTAAGGACCTGTTCATACTTTGCGACAGCAGTGACTAGAGCGACAGCACCGGCGCTCGAGTATGAACAATTTTCGGCGGCGCGCGCTCGGTTTTAATCGATTTGCATGTTTTGCCCGTGCGATAAGAGCGTACCGTGCGCAGAACCGGCAAGTATGAACAGGCGAGAAGAACGACAAGAGGGACAGCGTCAGCGCTTAGGCCTTTGTCATACCATCGCTCACCCCGAGCGACGCCCAATGATATGCACCCATGTCGATTCCATCGCGCCGTCCGATCTATATGGGAGCATATCATTAGGCGTCGCTCGGGGTGAGCGATGGTATGACAAAGGCCTTAAAGGCCTTCGCACACTTTCGCCGCCACGCGGCGCGGCACCACGATTGCCATAGATATCGATTTGCCTCGCGAGGCGATTCTGCGTCTCTGCCCCATGCTTAAAGATAGGGCTGCCGCGTGGCGGCGAAAGTGTGCGAAGGCTGTAAGGCCCATGCACACTTCTGCGACAGCGCGGCGCGGCCATGATGAAGCATAGGGCCGCGAGGGCCGCGGCACGACACCGCGACACGTGCCGCAGGGAGGGGGCATGCACGCTCTTGCGACTGTCACGGCGGCTATCGCAGGTGACGCCGTGCTGAGTGCCGCAGGCTGGAATAGTTCAAACCATTTCTGGAGGGCGCGACATCCACGGGGACGTCGGTCCCGTTGCCTAAAACGGTGCTCTGACGCGACCGCGCCGCGACCGCCGGTTTTCGCGGAGGTAGCCGTCGCCCCACTTGCAGCGCCGCGGTGTCGCAGAAGTGTGCATGGGCCTTTAGGGGTTGTTTAGTGTGCGCGCGACACGCGACGCGATGCATGTGTAGCGGCCACATTGACTGAACGACGCGACTGATCAATTAGGCCACTACACATGGCATTGCGCGCACACTGAACGACCGCTTAAGTATGACCACTTCTCAGCGACGCGCGCTTGGTTTTAATCGATATGCATGTTTTGCACGGGCGAGAGTCGCTCTTGTAGCGAAGTATGAACAGGCCGTGATGGGTAGCATCCTTCCTGGAAAGCAGAGGGCGCGGCTTCGAGTCCTGCCAGGCGCAAGGGGATGATCGTAACTAAACATCCACCTAACAGCTGTCCTTCCATCTAATTCTGCCCGGTCTTGGTTGTGAGACTTCGACAAGGGGTTCTTCCGTATAAACTCTGTCTTTGAAGACTAATCATAACGGTGACCCCACCAATCCATTTCCATTCACAACAGTCGGGGTATTCAACAAACTTTGGAAGACAGTACGTGAACAGAATTTACTGCTGTTGACTGAACGGCTGTTTCAGGCTTGGCATATTGGACACAACAAACTGGCAATGGATAGAAGTTTACGGCGTCAACGACTACTATTTCACTGACATTGTCATGTTTGACACCGGCCAAATGCTCATTCATCAGACGGTAATATTAAGTCTCCAGAGTACCACTTGCTTCTCAAATCCTTTAACCCGTATGGTTCTCCTAATGTCCAATTATTCTAATTAAGGATCGGAACTGGAACTATGAACGCTACGGTATTCTGCGGAACCCGTTCGTCGTCGCCACTCTCAAATCGACCGCGGAACTGAGCTCGCGCCCTGCATCGTACGACGAAGAACGGGAAGCACTTGTGAAGCGGTTGCGTTGACCGCATAGGGAGCAGAACCCACTTCGTTTCCCAGAAGCTCACTTTTAGTTGAACTGTGGAGTCTGCTGCTCAGGAGAACGCTGTGCTTGGTTTACTGATAAACATTGATGGAAACGAAGGCAGACAATTTATATACACGCTATAAACAACTTAAGTAAGACACACATTATCAGAAATCATTCAGAATGCGAGAGAACACTTCACCGTCCAACCCGCTGCACTATCCAGTCCTGTTGGCAAAGGGGGCATCGATTGTTCTGACGAACCCACTGACTCATGCAACAGTTATGGAACGCATGGTTACAGTCGCCCCAGACCACCACACAGTCCGTACTCGACGCATCCGCCTGACATCGGAGACACTCCTCCATCAGCTGCACGCGACATATGGCACACGTGTCACAGTCGACGTCCCAGGCCCATGTGGCTAAGGCGTTCCATTTCTGAAAAAGAATAGGCTGTTTGGCTAAGAGCCTGTTCATACTTCGCGACAAGAGCGACTGGAGCGACTGGGGCGACGGATGTAGTGTAGTGTACGTAAATAATTACGCATTTCACACTACATTCGTCGCGGACGGAGTGTGGACTACGCAATTATTTACGTACACCACACTATGTTCGTCGCCCCAGTCGCTCTTGTCGCTTTTGTCGCTCTTGTCGCGAAGTATGAACAGGCCCTAAGGATCTTCTCATTGCAGAGTACCTCATCCGTCGCTTCGTGTCTATATAATTTCACTTCTACTGCCTAATTAAAGACAGGGCATTATTGAACAGGGAAGGGTTCCCATGGAACTTCAAGTGGAGACCAGGGATCGGATTCATCAACGACTTACAGAGATTTAACGGAGAAATTACAGCCGAATTTACTGAGAAAGAAAAAACGCGAATCAACGCGGCTTGGCGATATGGTGAAATGTTGACGTTATCAGAAATTTCGGGTGTAATTTCTCCTTTAAATCTCCTTAAGTCGTTGATGAATCTGGCCCCAGGGTCATTAGAAGCTCGAAATGCTGCGAATGTGTGGTGTCAAAATCACAAAATGAAACTCCTGAACGAGTTCAGACATGTCGAAGTTCACTGGATTGACTGTAAGCTGGCCGTGCTATTCAGCTGTAGTGAGGGCGGTGAGTGATGGGAGTTGGGAGCTCTGATGGTGACACCTGGAATGGCACTGTCGTGCTGTGAACTTAACTTACAAAAGGTTTTGAGCTCCAATTAACGTTTGATTATAGTAATATGGGATGATAATTTCCTACGTTCCTTAGATGACCCATGTTATGCATCAAACCGAATCGATCCAATCGATCGAGATGCTTCGGTGGCTCTTCAACGAAGCCCTCGATAAGCCTTATAATGCCGATTCTGACTGGCTACCCTCAAACTTGGGTAATTAAACCGTTTAGCGCAGTCGTAGTAGGCGTAGACGGTCGCGTGCACCCGATACCAGGTTCCTGGTTCGGATTTTCCGCCCAGGACAACCAAGCCTTCCATCCCTCCAGGGTAGGTGAATTCGTAACAGGCGTGACTGGAAAGGATAAAGCGCTGACTTGTTCATGGGCTGGCCACCGCAAGTCATTGTATGGCCAAATACGCATTCAAGTCGCCTCCACATCTCGCAGAAGTAGAATGCGCTGGCGCATCCCAAAAGGGATTGAGTAACGCCGTCCTTTAACCTTTTATTTATCCTAGATGAAGCGCAGTGTACATTCAAGTGACTCAACAGTGGCGGTAGCGACTGGATGGTAGATTCTATGCGATGCGAACTTGCAGGAGGGGGTCTAGAGTTCGATTCCAGAGAAGGTTATGGGATTTGCTCTGTGATCTGCTCCCATTTTTGCAACTGATGAGTACATTTTGGTTGTGGTAGGGTACCGTAGGATAGGGTGGATAACAAGGGTGACGAAGTCATGACTACCGATTTCGCCCAGTCTTCGCCTATGGAAATTATTTAAGCCGCTGAGCACGAATCTGTCACTCTTTTTCTAAATTATCACTTCGCTTGCACTATTTCCATCAAAGGCTGAAGTCGAAGATTGGAAAATAAGTCTGATCACATTGGAGAAGGAAGCGATCCCACTAACTTGAACACCTTTTCTCACCCATATGTACCGTAACCTGCCATAATATACCGAAATTTTAAAAATAGGTATCATATCCGTGATCAGCACCCTAAATAACACCTATGGGCGATGTTTGGGCGAAATCTTTTCTTTCGTCCTCTTCTCGACCTTTGGAGTCGTGAAAGGCAGCAGTGCCGGTTATTCTACGTACACCCCGTTACTTACACATACCCTTCATAACCTATATACATACGTAAGCCGGTATGGTGAATCCGCGGTGAGATGGTACTAACGGTATCGTTGATGAATCAAGCCCAGATGGCAACCTATGGCTGTTCACAAGGACATACAAGATCAGGATCATCACGGGATGCTCACACTTAAGCCGCGCTGTGATGTTTCTAGTAAGGTTTGCTGATTTTGCATCCTCAACCCATTTTCGGTTTAGAGGGCGGAACTGTCTACAAAATTTTTCTGGGGTGCACTGGTGGTAGATGGTACAGTCCTGAGGGTGTAGTATTGTAATACTCCTATCCAGTTCTTATGGGAGCACCACAGACTCGCCTCCCTTATCATTAACGCCTACTTTAACTGCTCCTGGCGCCGTCAAGCTCGTGATTTCCCTCAGAACTCTCCGCTGATCAGGTGTAAAATTCGGGGTTATCCGCCTTGCCCTGTTTCTCTACAGAACTGTGAGCAGGGAGATGGCCAATATGCTGAACTTATTGTTCGCTCGGTGTCCTCTTCAGTTAGGATCGATCCTTCTACATGAATTAGTCTGAGTGCGCACAAAGATGCATAAGGCCCCGTCTATACTTCCGACGCCGAGCGACACGACGGCATGTAAAGTGGCCAAATTGATCGATCGCGTCGCTCAATCAATAAGATTGCAGAACCCTCGTGTGATGACCGCAGTCTCAAATAAAAACTACAGTGTTTGATAAACTCATAACCGGAAAAAAAATCCGGCTGAGTTGTCCACCGTAGTTTCGGAGTGAAATTCAGGGAAATTGTTACGGGCGTTACGGGACCACGCAGTTGCTTATCCCCTGCTAATCAGTCGCTGCAGCTAGTGATATTTGCGAGCTTGTGTGGCTCAAATAGGGTCGGCGGAAGGGGGGGGGGGGTGGGGCTTCTGATGTGCAGAAAAATCCCGTAGAGGTCGTTAATGTCCCTCATCCCTGGCTCCAACGTATAGAGCTTGTAATAAGGGCACTCCATGGCTAATAAGATGCAGGTTTGAATTGCGCGGTTGTGGGGGTTGCTCACCGGACACCTCGGACAGATTTTTCCCGTTGTAAGTGTATCCGCGAGTAAAAACCACGCCTAAACCGCCCTACGCAGCCAGAAAAGTATCAAAGAATTGAGGGCTCGTGGGCTAGTGATGAGAAATCTAACCATAAGTACACCATTTCTCTATTTGTTCTTAAAAATGAGGTAAGAATAAGGTGAAATGGCCGCACTGCGTGACAGAATCTGGGAAAAAAGTTTGAAGCTTCTAAGAAACAAATGACGTACCTTTAAAACAAATGGTCGCGCTTCCGTCGGTTGAGGAGCTAAGCTAACGTTATTGCCAGATCCCATGCACTTCAACGAGGCCATCTCCACGTCTGGAGTATTCGTGGCTGACGTTTCGGATGACATCCGGTTTCTGGAATTTGCTGAAACTCTCCTCTGCTCTTACAGAATGCACATTTCATAGAAAACAATCTACAATCCCCAGTAAACTGAAATCAACGAGCATAAGAACAGCTAAAGAGTGATCAGCCACGAAATGAAATTTTACGCAACGAATAATGACGGCGAGACACGGACGTGACACATGCGCTCTATCCAACTAACCTGCTCCAAACAAAATGAAAACGTAGAAGACGGCTGCGGCTGCGAAGCGGTCGCTGCTTTAGTTCCTTGACGAATTTTCGTTTTCATTCCTCCGCGTGGAAAAGTGTTAGCTTGGTGGTCGCTTCCTTCCTACTGGTTGTAAGATGCTCATCTTGCGTTCCGGTTCCTCAAATTACTGTTGAAGATCTTAAAATTTAGGCTCACTGCTACTATGAGGGGGCCAGTCCACATTTGAACGAGTTTTTACCCGTTTGACCAAGGCCCCTCTCGCTGTAACTTGCATTACACGTATGTACGCATCAGTTTGCGTACAACGTGGGAAATTTCACATCACCATATCCGACTGCTACGCTTAAGTCGGTCGAAGCCCATGGTTTGCCCTCCCCGGTGGTATCATTGCGCCTAAATTTCTTTTTACGCGGTTTCAACTGTGCGAGGTCTATTTAGACTGGACTGTTCAGATAATTTATGAACGGAGACACTTGTCAGTCGAGCTGGATGTCCATTACACGCTTTGACGAAAGACTCCAAACTGATAGCGATGCTGCATTGATTTCCCACTTCACTATAAATGCCTCATGGGGCCTTTACCATTTAAGAAGAAGAGAGTCGTTCCGGAACTTTCGGGAAGGCTAGTGTGCTCCTTCTGTTAATAAATAAGGGTACTAAGCGGGCTTGCGCCCGCTGTATATCGGCAAGGTGTCTTAAAACTGGTCAGTAGATCAGCCAGACCCCAGAGTTCCTTCCCTTTGGCTTGCGCTAGCCCTTAGTACGCTGAACAAGGAATAGGTTGGGTTGTTCTCTCGCCTGTCTGTTTCCTGTCGGCCAATTTTATCAAAAAAGGGTGCTGTTTAACTTTTTCGACACAGTTTTAGAGCGGGGCTCATCTACTCGTCCTGAGAATTTGGAGACTTTTAACCCATTGACGACCGCGCGGCCCAATTTCGGCCCGCAGTTTTTCTGTCGCGTGGGACCGCGCGGCCCATTTTTAGCCCGCGGTTAAAAAAATGTTCGCTGCGGCGCACTTCCTCGATTTTTCATAGTTCACTAGTATTCATTAGATTCGTTGGATCCTACCAATGCTACCTGCACAGTGGTCCGAGAATCATTTACTTCTAACGAAAGCTTTGATAAAAAAATCAGCACAACACACTATTCAAACCTCAAATAAATAGATACTACTCACGAGCAGCTACGTATATATTACAAAAATGGTCATGGTTAAGACATCCAGTCAAATTTCTTGCGAAAAACTTGAACCCAATTAAGAAAAAATATTTCAAACACTTGCTACATCGTGTGGTCACCTTATTTGCACGATTCGTGACGAACGTGCGCCCTTTTCTGTGCTGACCTTTTTGTAGCAGCAAATACATCTTCTACGTTTTGCTTCGAACCTGTTACGGCCTTTTCCAGTATGTGGCTCACCCATTGGAGAGGGAGCTTCATTTGGAATACCGTGAAGTAGTGAGTGCACGAGATTCGCGCCTCAAGGCGGTCCCAGCGCGCGGTCCCACGCGCCAGACACGCGATTTGCCGCGCGGTCGTCAATGGGTTAAGCTATTAGTCACGGGCAGGTTGAGGGCGCATCCCCCTCTTTACACTTGCTGACTTTTCTATAGGACTTCCGGCACTATTGTACTTTCGGGACTCCAGAGGTCGAAAAAAGACGTTTTCGCTCAAACTTCGCCTAGGGGTGTTATTTGGGGTGCTGGTCACGAATCTAACATCGGTTTTTCGTTTTACGCTGGAGTAGGGTAGATTACGGTACGTACCGGTGACTAAGGCTGTCGAGGTCATAATCACCGATTTCGCCCAATCTTCGCCTAGCGGGGAGGCAGTATTTGCGGTGCTGATCACGAATATGACATCTGTTTTTCGTTTTACGCTGGAGTACAGTAGGTTACGGCAGGTATCGGTGACTAAGATATGGCCACCAATTTCGCCCAGTAAGGAGTGCTTTAGAATTTCTGAGAAACTATCCTTAGGCGATCGCTACGGAACCGTTTCCATCCTATACCACTACCGTAGCGCCCCAGATATAACCCCTATAGCCGAAGTTTGGGCAGAAATGGTGGCCATATCTTACTCACCGGTGCCTACCGTGACCTATCGTAATCGGCCAAAATTTCAAAAACGGGTGTCAGATTCGTGATCAGCACCCCAAAATAACCCTCCTAGACGAAGTCTGGGCGAAATCACTGATTATGACTTCGACAGACTTAGGCCTGAGTTATACTCCCGCGGGAGCATCCGCGGAAGGGCGGGAATCGCGCCGAGACTCCTCACCTGGCCAATCGCAGCGCCTCGCCACGCCCGTCTCCGCCGTGCACCATTGGTACGCGGACGTTCCGCGGAAGTATAACAGAGGCCTTAAGCCCCTTTCATACTCGTGGCGGCGGCGGCGGCGGCGGCGGCGGCCCAATGGTTTAGCATAGGAAGGCGGCGGCGATGACGTGCCCGAGCGGCGGCCACGGCGGTGGAGGGGTTTTCATACTGGCAGCGGCGACGTCGCCGCGGCCACGCCCCGCCACGCCCCTGGCGGCGCCGCCGCCGGGGCCGCTGCCCGAGATGGCTGGGGCCATTTCGGGCGGCGGCCACGAGGGGCAGCGAGAGCGGCGGCACAGACGAGACCGCTGCGCGTACGCGCGCGCCAAACGCAATTAGCGCTGGCGGCGGCCGCCGCCACCCCTAGGCGGCGAGAACGGACACCGCCCCTCCACCTGCCGCTGAAGCGGCGGCCGCCGCCGCCGCCGCCCCTCGGACGAGTATGAAAGGGGCTTTAGGCCTCCGTTATACTCCCGCGGGAGCATCCGCGGAACGTCCGCGGACCAATGGTGTACGGCGGAGGCGGGCGTGGCGGGCCGCGACGAGTGGCCCGGCGCGGGGTCCCGACGCGATTTCCGCGCATCCGCGGAAGCTCCCGCGGGAGTATAACAGGTGCCTTAGTGACGCGTGCCTACCGTAATCGGCCAAAATTTCAAAATCGCGTGTCAGATTCGTGATCAGCACCCCCAAATAATCCCCTGGGCGAAGTTTGGTCGAATTTTTTTTCGGTCTTTGGAGTCCCGGAAGTTCAATAGAGCCGCACTTCTTTGTAATTGGCTTTCTTGTGCCCGGATCGTCGCAACAAGCACCTTAGGATGGGTATGTGCTACTTAGCGGGTTGGTGCCCGCTCCGAGATTGCACATTATCGTGGAGCACCACATAAACACGGCTTCTAGAGCACAGAACTAGGCAAGGGAAGGAACTTGATGGTTTGACTGATCTAACTTATTCGTTTTAAGATTCCTTGCCGGTGTGCAGCGAGCACCAGCGCGCTTAGCATCAGGTAAGTTAAATGTACCGCGTCTTTGAGTTCTATCCCTTGCTTAGTTCTGGGCACTCCTCCTGTCAGCTGAGATTTCAGCCCTTGCAGAGCTAGTTGTAAAGGAATTTGCGAAAAGAGCCTGTCCATACTTCGTGACAAGAGCGACTCGTCGCCCGTGTAAAACATGCTTATCGATTAGAACCTAGGGCGCTCCTCAAAAAAGTGTTTATACTCGAGCGCCGCCGCCGTCGCTCTAGTCGGTCCAGTCGCTGATATCGCCTGCTCATACTTCCGTGTGCTGCGCACGCTGCGCTCTCTTCGCCCTTGTCGCTGCTGTCGCGAGGTATGAACAGGCCAAAAGGGGGATGGATCAGATTTCTGGAGCTCGAAACTGGGAGTAGAGTACGGTTACGTTCGGGCGAGCGTTCAATTTAGTGATAGCGATGAGTATTGCGTTTACACTGATACTCGCGTTAGGGGTTGGGGAGGGGGGTGCTCGTCAATCCATTCGACTGCAGGAAAGTGTGCTGCAGCTACAGTTCTGCGCTTGAACGCAAGAATCTAATCCATCTTCCCTGTAATTGTCATAGAAATTCCCGTTGTAACGGCCGCTAGTCTAGAGACTTATTGTTTCCCCACGCGATCCTCCGTCCAAACTGTGGGGCTTCATGTTTCTGTTAGTGGAGTTAAACAGAGTGTAGAGAACTGGAAACATTTTTAGGCGAAATTCACTGGCACGTCTAACTCTACCAAAGATATCCATCAGTTGTCAATAGCTATTCAGCCAAGGAGCTGAGCTTATATAGACTTGACGTACGGCCTGAAGAAGCAACTCCAATCCGATCTTTCTTTTCCTTTTACGACAGGGTAGGAACGTTAGAGCATAAGCACATATTCCATCTAAAAACCTTGTTTGCAAAGAACAACAAGACGTATCAAACGACAGTGCCGAGGTTTCAAGATGAAAGAACTTCAAACTACTAGTTTAGGCTTATGCTATACTTCGGCGACGGCGACAACAGCATCGCCGAAGTATAACACAGGCCTTAGAGGTCTGCATTTCATGCCAGTATGACTTCTTCTGCCTCCCAAAAGGATGCCGAATCTCCATTTCGCACCTTCTTCGCTTGTTATCACTAGTTCATCCATTGTCGTGATGAAGAATTAAACCTATTACGACATAAATCTTGGCGCATACTTGTGTTGGACATGGATTAAACGCATACAACGTGATTGGCATCTTGAAACGGATATAGACGCCTCTTTGTGTTTTATACCAAGGTATTGTCGTTGAACTCTGTTTTTTGTAGATCATGGAAGGTGGAATGACCCCAATGCCGGGTGGTGGAGGCACAATTGCTCCGAAGTCGACAAGCATGATATACATTTGTGGAGGTAAGCTTGCTGCTCAACGATTTTATCCCGTCTTGAACTGCCTTCCAAAGGAGATTCGCTGTGACTACTTTATTTAGCTAAGTGTGTAGTTTGTGGAAAAACGCTAAGAACACAAGCCTCTTTTCAGAATGCCATTATGAGAACGAGATTCGACCTAAAGACGCTATTCGTTGTCGAGAATGTGGCTATCGAATCCTCTACAAGAAGAGAAGCAGGAAATGTGAGTCTTTAAGATATTGGATCTATCCTAGTCCGGGGGCCACACAACTAAAAAGAAGGTAACAAAACGAATTGAGACTTACCGAGCGCCTCCTATAGAACGAGTTTGAACCTAAAAGAAACCAAAAACGAACGAGCAAACAAAAAAATAAATAAAAAAATCGCCGCGGTTTACAACCGTCCCGGCGGGCAAAGAGCGACGGAATAGTGGCATGCCGCGTGCTGACATGTTATAACCAGGATCTAACATGGTGAGGAGAGCGCATGAAGCCGCATGCCGCGTGCTGATCACGCCAGACGTGTTATAACCAGGATGTAACATGGTGACGAGGACACACAACTTTGCCTGCTTACAACCGCAACAAATGTAATTTTAACGTTGTTGTTTTTTTTTTCTTTGTGAGTTTTCTTGTTTAGGTCCCATGTTGTTCCGTAGAGGCCTCTCGGTAAGTCTCAAGTGAATTTGTTACATATAATACTTTTTACTTATGTGCCCCCCGGACTAGGATAGATCCAAGATATTTTATTTAAAAGAAGCACATTTCACTCTAAACATTGTCGTCTTAAACAGTGCTTCTAGCGAAATGAAAGTCCTTTCATGCCGTCGACTAATTCTGTGTGCATGAATGTTATCAACCTTTCACCATTTATGCAACAGACAAGGTCCCCACATCTCATTCGCCACGTCTTTGTTCACGTCCAACATCGATAACGTCTTCTTTTTCAGTGATGGTTTACGACGCTCGATAAACAACCAATGCTGACTGTGCCGTGTACATTCTTCTTTGAATTTCTGTTATCGTTTTGGATCCCGAAATTGGACATTGTCATTGAGCTGTAGTTGCTACTCTGAATAAAGTACGCTATTGCTTTATTTGTAAGAAATCGTGTTCGTGAATGGCTTCAATGTACAGCCAACACTGTGAACAACATTTTATGCTTTCCTGGTTTGCTTGTCCTACCTCTAATCGTAAGTTTCCAATTTATTGTGAAACTATCAAAGTATAATAAAAGAAAGTTAGACGGAAAGGCGGCATCACAACAGTGCACCGATTAACTCGCATTGTGCCCTTTCCTAACAGGATATGTATGAACTATAGCAACTAATCCGCTTGTTCATCTGTTTGTCTGTCCGTGCGTCGTCCTGCGGTGTCTGTGTGTGTGCAACATAAGGGACAACATTAAAATCGATAGATTCTCTCGAAGAGGGGGGTGGGGACGGTCGTACCAAGACCCTTCTGGAGGGGGGATGGTCGTACATTTTTGGCAGAACTCGCACGCCACGCTTGAGCCTGCTCGTGGGGTGTCATGGGGGTTGACGATTGTTGCGAACACGGTCTTTAAGAAAGCGTTCCGCATATACTAACTGTAATTCGGGACTCCGCTCACACGGCCCACATCCTGCATCGCGAAAGCTCACCATGAGTTGGAAACTTTTTCTTGTGAGTTCAACCGTGAGTCTGCTTCAGCGAGCAGATTGTCGTCAGACGCAATTTTCGGTCCCAGGTATTTAAAAACATGCGGCTCAGTGGTAGCTCAGTACCGCCCATCTCGATGGAGCAGGAGTAGTTCTCCGATCCTCCAGGACGCCCACTAATCTCCCGACTTATGTAGCGATTAGCCGTGCCTTGCTGAAGAGCCCTGTACGCAGTCCAACCTGTTCCCGAAGTGCTGAGTAGTTGTTCTCGAACGAATACATTCGAATAATTACTCGGATATCCCTGGACTTCGAACATCAAAAGGGAGCCATATTAGAATACTATTTGAAAGACAGTTTAATTAGAATATCGAGTAAACGTCAAATCTTTAAGCACGGAACCTGACTCGAACAAAATGTTCGGCTTTTCGATCATTCGAAAAAGTCAATGAGCAAAGAAACTCGCTCGTATATTCATTCGAAAATTTTCGACATCGAATTTATTCGTTCGATAAAACCTTTTCGGATCTCTCCTAGTAGGGGTCCACAGAATTAAAAATTATGAAACAAATTCATTTGAGACTTACCAAGCGGCTCCTAGAGAACAAGATAGGCCCAAAAAGAAACAAAAAAATAAACGGTCAAGCAAAAAGATCGCCGCGGTTTTACAACCGTCTCGACGGGCAAGGAGTGACGCAATGGAGGCATGCCGCATGTTGACTGCCGCCTGACATGTTCTAACCAGGATCTAACATGGTGAGGAGGGCACATAAAGCCGCATGCAGCGTGCTGATCGCCGCCTGACATGTTCTAACCAGGATCTAACATGGTGAGGAGGGCACATAACTTCGCCTGCTTACAACCGCGACGAAAACAAATGTAATTTTTTCGTTTTTTTAGTCAATTTTTCTATTGGGTTGATCGAGAAGTCCTGCAACACTAACACAACAAACAAAACAATATTACAATGTAATACAATATAATACAATAAACAAAAACTCAGTCCACTATATATTCCCCATCCATGTCTAAGATCCTGCCCATCTTTCACGCAGCTTCCCAATTCCTTTCCGCCAGAATTTCGGAGGCTATGAGGAAAGGTATTCAGAAACCTCCATTTCCAGTTGACGACGATCATCGAAAGGTGCTACTTCAGAGCTATGAACAGGTGGTAGTCAGAAGTAGCGGGGTCTGGAGGGTACGGTGGATGGGGCAGAACTTTCCAGCCTCATTCCTGGAATTTCTCGCGGCTCACCTTTGCGACATGAGGACGCGCGTTGTCGTGCACCAGGTGGACATATTCGCTTTCTGGACGTTTTTGGCGCATGCCGTCGGCCAAGCTCTGGAGCTGGGTAGCGTAGACAGATGCTGTAACTGTGGTCTCACTATACAGCGGTTCCCAGTAAAGCATGCCTTCTGAGTCCCACCAGCAACACAAAAGAACCTTCTTTTCGTGGTGTCCACGTTTCGGTTGTCTTGGAGCCGGATCACCGTGGGAGGGCCATTAGCTCTTGCGGGTGTGGTTAACATAAAGAACCCAGCTTTCATCGCCAGTAACAATGTCTTCAGAAAGTCCTTTCGGTGCGGGCGAAGAAGCAGCGACTCAGCAACGCTGATTCGGCATGCCTTGTCAGAGTCGCGCAGCTCATGTGGTACCCAAGACGACAAAGCATTGCGGTACCCAGGGATCTCCAGCTGCCTCACAACGGTGCTTCGCGTGCATCCAAGTGTCGTCGCCAATTCGCGAGTGGTTGAATTTGGCTTCACCTTGAAGGCTTCGCGCAAGCTGTCTTCTTCCACAACAGAGGACCGTCCGGAACGAGGTCGATCTTCGAGAGGGAAATCTCCAGCCTTGAAACGCTTATACCAACGGGCGACTATGGAATAGTGAATGACTCCCTCCTTGGATGCAGCGCAGATGCAGGAGGCTGCAGAAATTCGTGGAAGACGATGGGTCATAGGATGCTGCTGCTTATCGCTGACATATAGTATGCCTGAGTAAGCTTCGAGAATGCACCGTGACGTCACCGCACAAGATCAATACTGTAAAAGCTTTAACAAATTTAACAGACATTAGCGTAAAGTGTTGCGAAATTTTCGATCAATCTAATAGTTTAGATCGTATCTGGTTCTGCAGGAGCCGCTCGGTAAGTCTCAAGTCGATTTGTTACGTACTTTTTAGTCATGTGCCCACCCCCCCCCCCCGACTAGGATAGGTCCAATTTTTTCTCTATTACAGACTGAACGATTGGGGCTCCAGGATGTTACCACCAGGGAATGTTAGTTCACCCATTTTTCACCTGCAGGTGGCCTCTCCCATTGTCTCAGCAGCTAGCTCTCTACTTCACCGGCGTTTTACCCGGAGTTGACTATTAGGATTTCCAGAGCTATCCTCCTCAGAGACTGGGAGAGCTCACCTGCCGGCGAAAATGACGTATTTTGACGTAAAAGGTGACCTGTAGGAACTATTTTGGGGCGGAGTTTCAGTGAGCGGTCTAGCACCGATATCTTCACCCTCGAGTGATACTCGAGTGGTAGTGAGCCCCCTTTTAAATTTCTGCCTAGATACCGTAATCCGGTCATCTGTAGGTCTTCGTTCGATCCCCTGTAGGTCGAAATCAGGTCATCTAGTAGGGAATGTTAGTTCACCCATTTTTCACCTGCAGGTGGCCTCTCCCATTGTCTCAGCAGCTAACTCTCTACTTCACCGGCGTTTTACCCGGAGTTGACCATTAGGATTTCCAGAGCTCTCTACTTCACCGGCGTTTTACCCGGAGTTGACCATTAGGATTTCCAGAGCTATCCTCCTCAGAGACTGGGAGAGCTCACCTGCAGGCGAAAATGACGTATTTTGACGTCAAAGGTGTAATAAATCGATCATACTCTGCGGATTTTGTGTGAACGCGAGCCGGCTTCTCCACAGGATCCGAAATTTTTAAGCTAAAGGGTGTGATCCGATTGAATGACAAGCCTTACAATGACTGGACCACTGAAAGGGTCAAAACATGAGCTTTCGAATACATGGCGCCGTGCAGTGATTGAGCTTTGTACGTACTCCTCATGGAAGGTATCAAGTGATCCCCCTATTTCACCCACAAAGATCGACGTGGATCTTGTCAGATCCCTACGTTGTGCGATCCTATTCGACTTGTTCTTCAGCGGCACCTCTTCGCACCTTTCGTGACGTTCTATTTCAGCCTCTGAATGCACAAAAAACACCATGGTGAAGTAGAATGCTTTATTACAATTGTAACAAAAGTACGATTTATACGGACAAGGGCGGCGCCCGACCGGGGGTGGATGATACGTGCACGCATGGCGACTAGATGGTACAGAAGTGGGCGTGCCGTGATCAGACAGGAATTATGATGTGATGATGAGGATGATTTGGGCAAAGTAGATCAAACCGACGACTACCGTTCTCAATACTTGTCACGCGTAATGATGTGGAAAGATGTGGAATTTGGTGAGACGAGGAAAAACGGGAGGAAAGGAAGGAAGGCCGCCGCGGCCGTTTGTACCCGACACGGAAGATCAGAGACAATGCACGACGGACTCTGGCTGAGGAGGGGGCGCGCGATTCGTGGCGTCACACGCACGCACGCACGCGTCATCTGGACGCCATGACCGCGCCGCTTCTGGACGACGGGGACGGGCTTATAAACACGTGCTGGCGAGCTCGCGACGCACGAAGACGTCGCGAGCCACAACCATTTCCTAGGGAATGGGACGGGGAGGAGGGGGAGGAGCGCTGTAAATACAATGCGATGGACGGAGGACGGTGAAGGTGTTGCGTTACGGGGAGAGGTGATTGGAGGTGAACACGATTGGAAACACACACACACACACGAGCCTGACTGATCGAGCACGCGCGATGCACCCCACGCGAGGACGTGCGCGGGCGACCGCTCCGCTCTCCGACACACTACGAAGCCGGTCGAGGCGCCGACGCGCCCATCGACGGTGCTGGCGTCGCGGCCGCTGCTGCGCTGCCGGCGCCACCGAACATCGCCGGCAGCTTCGGTCGTTCTTCCAGCTCTTTGTACTCCAACTTCAGCTCCTTGGGGATCTGTAACAAACCCATTCAATGCAGCGCTAACTTTTAGGTGTTTATACACTCCAGCCGCCGATTGTCCCTGTTCATAGTCCGCGACGGCAGAGGGACGGCTGTGAATAACTGGTTGTCCGGGAGAACAACGCCTACTGAATTGTTTGAATACTTCTGTGCCACGTAGGTTTGATATGATGGAACGCTTTACTTCGGCCCCATGTTTCGACAATTTCGTCGTCCTCAAAGGAATGAAGGAAGTTCGAAGCCTAAGATCAGGCACTCATCTCGGCAAAGACTTAGGTTTCCAAATCAGCAAGTTTCAACGAATTCCTATGCGTGCTAAGGTGAATCCCGCTGAAGCAAACCGAGCTCACCGTTGTTCCACCAGCACTCAGTGAAACTTCAGTTATAGGACTACCATAGAGCAAATGAGACCTATCAAGCACAAACCTATAGTGATGTTAAGCTACAGAAGTACCTGGTCTTGGACTGATATCCCACGCAACGGAATTAACAGCAAAAAGTCACTGGTTCGGAATAGGCTTTACTATCGCTCATGCAGAATGAGTGACTGCGTGGTTAGCCCGTATGGAGGGAATGGAGACTGTGCGCGAAAGGGCGTTGTTTACCAACTTCAATGTTTAAAATGTGACGAGCTATACATAGGTGAAACAGGGAGAGCTCTCGATACTTATCGAGTGGCGTTAGTAAGCTCCGCTTCTGCTTACCAGCTAGATGTTCCCCGATGCGAACACTTAGTGCTCTCCCTGTTTCACCTATGTACAGCTCGCCACAGGCTAAACACTGAAGTTGGTAAACAACGCCCTTCTGCGCACAGCCTCCACTGCTTCCACACAATCAAACCACGCAGTCTCTCATTCTGCATGAGCGATAGTACAGCCTATTCCGAGCCAGTGACTTTTTGCCGTTAATTCCGTTGCGTGGGATATCAGTCCAAGACCAGGTACTTCTGTAGCTTAACATCACTATAGGTTTGTGCTTGGTAGGTCTCATTTGCTCTATGGTAGTCCTATAACTGAGCTTTCACTTAGTGCAGGTGGAACTACGGTGAGTTCGGCTTGATTCCGTGAGATTCACCTTTACACTCTCGGGAATTCGTTGAAACTGGCTAAGTTGGAAACCTGTCTTTGTCGAGATGAGTGTCTGATCTTAAGACTCGAACTTCTTTCAGGCCTTTGAGAACGAAAAATCGTCGAAATGTCAGGCCGAAATAAAGCGTTCCATCATATCAAACCTGCGTGGCACAGAAGTATTCAAACAATTCAGACATTCCCAGATTTTATGACAGTCGAACATGGAGAATAACGCCTACTGATTTTTTTCCGGGCGATCGCATGAACAATGCTCGACTTATATGTCCTGCACAGGCTATCGAGTCGCTCTTGTCGCAAACTATGAACAGACCTTTAGGCGCAGTTCTGAGAAAAAGGATGCCGATATCGACCAGTGCGTTGACAAATCCATACTGGCATACTGCCGAGCCCTACGGCGACTTAATTAAGAGCAAATGCAGTTTAGCACTACCTGAACCGCAAACTAAGATTGTTATTGAAAATTATTAGGTTGGCCCATACGTGCCCGCCGTTTTTTTTTCGACAATTCATTGCGGATTTCGCAGGTGGTCTCTTGCACAGCGCTATACAGCTTTCGAAATAGAATGATTTGCTCTATCAGAACATCTATCGCATTTCTTCCATCACCCTGAATTTTGTCAATTTTTAGGTGCTTAAAGTGAAAGGTGGCCATCGCTGACAGTTCCTTTTCTCCGCTTAGGTTTGGAATTTTTCGCGCAGCTTTTTATAGCATTTGGAAGACAATGTTCTATACTATAAGGATGCGTGTTAGTGCTATTTGCTCATTTGTCCTTTATTGATTTTTAGGCCATCAAATTGAGACGTCCGAAGGAGGATGGTTGTTTTTGTCGACAGCTCCTGCTCTGAGTTTGGACTTTTTTGCTTGGTGTTATATGTCGGTCGGAAGAGGATGTCTTGCTCAATAAGAGTTTGTGTCGTGTTTATTGGCTCATGCTAATTTCTGTCGAATATCAACAACTCAACAAGGAGAAGTAGTTGTTGGTGAAGATGATTTTTTTTTCTTTTCGGCATTTTGTTGACATTCGACATAAATCAGCATGAGCCAATAAACGCGACACAAATTCTTACTGAGCAAGACATTCTCCTTCGAACGACATATAACACCAAGCAAAAAAAGTCCTATCACAGAGCAGGAGCTGTCGGTGAAAATAAACCTTATCCTTCGAACATTCCAATTTGATGGCCTAAAAATCAATAAAGGCAAATGAGCAAATAGGACCAACACGCATCCTTGTAGTATAGAACATTATCTTCCAAATGCTATAAAAAGCTGCGCGAAAAATTCCAAACCTAAGTTGAGAGAAGGAACTCTCGGTGGTGGCTACTTTTCACTTCAATCACCTAAAAATTGACAAAATTCAGGATGAAAAAAAGAAATGCAATAAATGTTCTGATAGAGCAAACCGTTCTCTTCCGAAAGCTATGCATGACTCCGTTACGGAATCCGCAATGAATTGTTGAAAAAACGGCGGGAACTTATGGGCCAATCTACTCTACCAACATTTCGGTGGTACTACCGCCTTTTTCAGGTTCCAGTAAAGTCCAGATTATACCCGAAAAACTACGCCTCCAAAGACCATTTCATTTGTAGAGAACAGTACAGTAGAATAGAGGAACACAGGACGGGAAACGAGCCATTTTCATCGTTCTACCTACTTACACGCATTCTCTTCGAGATGAAGTGGTCTTCATAGCAGCAGCTTTTCAAGCATAACCTTAGCTTTGCAGGTACTGAAGCAGGTGATGCTGTCGAAATATTGGTAGAAGGCAATGGAGCAAAATAAAACAACAATCCAGTCATATATTTGCCAATGACAGCTTGTTTTGTTGCGGCTGCGGCGTTACTATTCAGTAGATATCGCATCAGAGAGTAAAAACAAATCGAGAAGCATTTAAGCCCTCAAATGTTATGTTCCTTCTTTATTATATTCGTTTTTTGTTATTTGTAATTTTTTGTAATTTTGTAAAGCGCACAAAAAGTGCAATAAGTAAACGAATAAACAAATAAGTAAATAAATATAGGTCTGGTAACGCCACGCTGCATCGTTTCATCCGTTTCATGTGCGCGCGATGCGCGACGCGATGCATGTGTAGTGGTCAAATTGATCGAGCGACGCGATTGGTCGATTCAGCCACTTCACACAGCATCACGTCGCGCGCCACGCGCACACTAAACGTCCCCTAAGAAAGCAATGCTGAGATTAAGAGGAAGACGAACATGTGCTACAAACTACGCATTTTCAGCCTTCCAATCCCGTAAGAAACGAATGAAATCCGAAGATACAGCAATGAATTCCTACCTTGCGCCATTGCAACGGATCGAACACGTTGTATTGGCCTTTTTCGTATGACCCAGTTTGCTCCTTTACACCACCGTATTGAGACCGTGTCAACCAATTGCCATCTCCCTTGTGGAATCGCCAATCCCGTTGATACCTGAATACCCACTGAATTAGTAACATCGATGACTTTGAATATTACATACGCACAAAAAAATATGGCCTTCGGTCTATAATTGGGGATCTATCTGCCACTATATAATTGATTTGTCTGTGACTAACGATTGTCTGGAAACCGGCGAGCGTATGCCAGCAAGGGCTAGATTCATCAGCGATTTACAGCAATTTAACGGTGAAGATACAGCCGAAATCCCTGATAGCACGGCTTAACAAGCAGTATGGTGAGCGATATAAGCCGCGTTATCAGGAATTTCGGCTGTATTTTCTCAGTTAAATTGCTGTTAGTCGTTGACGAATCCGGCCCCAGGTTGTTACCTTGACGTTTATCATGGGCAACACTACCACTGAACTGATAAGCCATCACTTCCGATTCGGTTTAAGGAATACTGACAGGTTTACAACCACTACTCTAAAGACTTATTCAAGTATACAGTGAAGCAACAACTGCTAACGAATGGTTAGTTATCAGTTCTGAGCGGCAAAGTCACAAATAAGGGGAAAGAATCCGCTTCTAACCGTTAGGTTTGAAGGAATAGCACGTGTCGAACAAGCTCAACAGCAGAGAAAACTATGGAAATGCTGGCCAACTGGAACATTGACACTTCCATCCAGTCTCATTGGAGTAGGACGCGGCTAAACATCAGTTGACCAGATTGACTGAAGTTAGGGAAAGACATAATGGCTATGTCACGCATGAAGCGTATTTCCCGGCTTAACAGACGGGCAGGTGCAAGACACACCGTTTCTTTTGTTAGAATTGAAATTTCAAAGAAATTAATTAAGAGTTTTCTCAACATTTTCAGTGGATAAAGAGACAAGAGGGAGAACGTTCTAGATGGGTTGATGTTCAAAAGGTTTTCTGAAATACTCAAATCCGATAAATACTACATTTAGCCACAAATATGTGGAACTATGTCTGAAAGAAACCCCCACTTCAGCCACAATACGTTAGCTCCAGTAGCCGAACAAGCTTGAGTAGAAGCCGATCTGCCATAAAAAACATGATCCTCTGTAGCAGTTTCCTTGGAAGTTCGATTCAAACAGATAAAGTTCTAATCTTCTGCTCCATTCGCCAAGTGGTGTGAACGCTCAACAATTTGGACAAGAATCGAAAGTTTCTGAGACCCTTCCCTAAACATGTGACAGCGCCAACTACTTGTAGATCACGAAATGGACACGACCAACGATCTTATGTCAATAATGAACAGAAGAGGACGGCTTGGGACGTTTCAAAGGCGTCGAGGAAGTCGTACAAAAGTTGAAGATCGTCAGCTCCGTGTCTACCTAAGACTTCACCGTTCTTCTAGCGCTGGCGTACCCTTTAAAAATCCCATAAAGGTAAGATTAGTACGCGAACAGTGCCGAAAACGAGAAATGAAGAGAACAGACGCTACTGTTTGGCCCCATCGTTAAAAACTAGATGGATCGCTGACCGAGTAAGCTGCTTCATATCTCACCACTACATGAGATCAGCTACAAACTGGATGTTACGCGCTACTAAAAGTACATCAAGACGTCAGCAATGAAACGGACACCGTTTTCAAGAGAACCATTAAAGAGAGACATGCCCCTCTTGGCCTTTCCGCGCAGGAAGATCTGGTCAGAACAACATGCGACAGTTAATAGATGAAATTATTGGACTCAATACCTGATGCGAACTACTAAGAGGGCCACATGGATGGCAAATCCGGTCTCTAAAACACCATTCCAAAAAATCATAATCAACCTATCTGGTTGTTTTAACATATTTCCTTAAGGCCCCGTTTATTCTTCGACGCCGAGCGACGCGACACCACGTCTTGTGGCCACATTGATAGGGCGACGCGATCGATCAATTTGGCCACAATACGTGGCGTCGCGTCGCTCGGCGTCGGAAGTATAAACGAGGCCTGAGCCTGGATCGGCTGGTAAAGAGGCTATATGTTGTTACAATATCATTTCGTTACGATCAAAATTCTTGCGCCAGGCGGGGCTAGAACTAGCAGCTTATGCTTTCTGGGCAGCGCTGCTACGCCTTACACCACCGGCGCTGTTCAAAACATTCTGTAACAACATGCAGCCTCTCTACCATCCGATCCAGGCTTAAACAAGTCTGTTACAACGTTGTCACTGGCAAGCCCTTAGCTTAACTGGTTCCACGGTGATATCAGCGGCCAGCGCATCCCCATATCACGTGTGGGTGTTGACAGATTTCGATGGTATCGCGGACTTTTATAGACCAGCACCTTTAATGTAAGGTGTAGCATCGCTGCCCGGAAAGCCTAAGATGCGGGTTCCAGTTCCGCTTGGAGCGGGAGTTTTGATCGAAACAAAACATACTGTAACAATATCTCTTGCTGTTGTTTATGGCCAAAAAGGAACAAAAAACGAACTACGCAGTTACTCAAGTACTCGTCTTCTGTATACCCTAACCCATCTCTTCAAGACGTCGAAATTACAGCGGAGTTCTTGATCCATACGCTAACGAAATGGATAAGAATCGTGATGACTACTGCAGAATGTGTATCCGTACAAGTCACATTCGCAACTTTGCTTTTTTCACGGACGCCACACACTAAGAAAGCAAGGCTTTCTAAGCGCAGCATTCATAGGGAAAAGGCTCTCAATATGAATTCAATGATATAACCCTAGCACTGCCGTGCTCTGTGTTAGGAAGATACCAGAGCAGCTGAAGCGGACAAGATGCGCGAAGCTCGCTAGCGATGGTACGGCCACGTTCTGCGTGGAAAGGAAGACAGCGTCCGCAAGATAGGCCTTAACTTCGAGGTAATAGGAAAGCGGCCTAGAGGGCGCCCGAAGCAGCGATGGGCTGATACGTTACATATGGACTTGAAAGTAGCTGGTGTGAACCCTGATCTAGCGCTGGATCGGGAAAGGTCGCGTCATGACACCAGAATAGCGGACCCCGCCACGAAGCGGGAAAAAAGAAGAAGAAGAAGAAGAAGAAGAAGAAGAAGAAGAAGAAGAAGAAGAAGAAGAAGAAGAAGAAGAAGGAAGAAGAAGAAGAAGAAGAAGAAGAAGAAGAAGAAGATATAACCCTAGCACCTAAAGCATATTCAGCGGATTAGGAATAATCCCTAGTGGTAAGAGAAAGCGATTGACCTCCTGTACACGCCAAGTGGCGCCTCATGCCCCAACACCCGAGGTTAGGCCACACCTCTCTGTTCTCAGTCCTTAAGTAGCACGTCGCGTATGCAGATGAGACACCACCAGCAATCAAGCTTAGGCCACGGCATGGAGAGAGATTTAGCCCGGTCTCTATAACCTATCGCTTGACTAAATCAGTAACGTAACACCTTTAATAGGAGAAGAAAATCACTCCTCAAAATAAAGAGGTGACGAACATGTGCCACTACTGGAGCAGAGAATTTTCAATCTGTTGGTTCTATTTCTAATTTCTCCATTGCTTCTTATTGCAGGTACTTTCATGTGAAACAAGCATAAAATAAAAATAGAGTACTATCAAAAACATGATAGTACTAAAAAAACTATCATAAAACGTCCAAAAAAGCAATCGATCAATCTGTTCCAAAAGATGTAAGAAGAATTCTTGAATATAAACTCACAACTCGCAAGCAGCCGCTAATTGATAGACTTCTCCAGGACAGTTGTAAAACAGATAGAAAAGTACATCCTCCGATAACTTGTTCAATTTCACCGGTGGCAGCTTTTCCCGAATTTGAGCATTCGTCAGGTAATCGTCGGGCACCTAAAAATTCAAACATAGTATCGATTCTATCACAATTCGCTCATTGGGAAAAAAGGCAGCAGCCGCATTCAAATGTCCTCCGAACCTAATTTATTTAGTGAAAAGTCCTCTCCGTGTTAGTTCACCATGAAGACTAATTTCAGATTTTTAAAATATTTGAATTTTTAAAACTTGTTAGCTCAAGAGGGTACATGACACGCATAGAACGCGCATCCACTGATAAAAATCGCAGCTCGATTCCGGATCAAGGTAGACTAAGGCTTGCAATTCTCAACGTATTTCAAACGACCCTCTCAGGAGGATTGGAATGTTAGAGTGCTATTTCCATCGGGAACCACCAAAGATCACTGGATCTGCGACCAGAATAACAATAGGATAAGAACCGTGGAGCGCATTCTAAGAAGACAACTAATGCAAACGAAACCTCTGCATGACTAAGAAGCGACTGGAAAGAAAAAACAACAAAAAACCAAAAACTTTCACAAATATGCACCCACCTTCACATCCAGCTCATGCGGCCGAATCGGATTGTCCGCCCAAGGACCACCGAATGAGGTGTACAAATGTCGTCTGAAATAGGATGCAAATTAGAAAGATCCTTTCTACCGATGAAATCGCTGACTGACGTGAAATTGTCATTGTGACTAGGTCAAAGCAGTGGTTTTCGATCTTAGTCGCAAATGAAGTTACCTCCAAAACAAGTGCAATGCAATACAGGGGTCATAGATGAGCATCAGCAACCAGATCTTTCGAAGACGGAAAAGTATGGTTTAATGAACGGGCGACGTTCCACTATTTGACAAAAACTATCCTGTTCCACACTTAGCAGGAGGCTCAGAATGGATCTAGAAAGTAAAGACGGACTCTACCGAAGCCACAATGCACTTCACATTGGTAAAAACAAAAAAAAAATCATCACCAGCAATGTATAGACCCCCGGAATCAAGCTTCTGATGCCTCTGCTTCAAGTCCGTAACGTTTTCCACTCTGCTTTGGAATCGTTGCGGCCTTCCTGGTGGGTGTCTCCCGTGAATGTTCCTTTTCACCTCTGTTAGAAGTCTGTCAATTCGCCTTGTTCTGGCTATTATTGAAGCTCCAAATCTTTCGCAGGTTGTTTTCTATGCACGAAAAAACAGTTTCAGCGTCGCTTTTGGTTTATCAATCCGCATGGAAGCGCCGCTTATTAGAGAGTTTATACTTCTATCTTTGCGCTGTGGAAGCTTCAATATCGATTAGGCAGCAGTAGATAATCGATATATTGATGGATTAATTTTTTGCCATTTTTGACCTGCCTAGAGGTACGCAGGAGATTTGGAAACCGCTGTAGTGGTTCCCGAAGAATGTCCTATAATCCCCAATGGGTCACCTTGAGAAACCCTCGGTCACCTCATTGACCCCCGCCCCCTCTCTGAACCACTAAATTGCGCATGACTACAGGCACTGATACTGCGATAATACAATGAACACCGTCTTCAGCTTTTCTCCTCTTGAAACCTCGGCATGGTTAGCTCTTATTATTGCCAATAATGTGCCTACGAGGTTTCAAGGTGGATCTTTATTCCGGCCTTAGGTTTCGACTAATTCGTCGCCGTCAGAGGCACATAGTCCTCCAATATTCTTGAGCGAAACCGCCCTCTGTTAGTAGACCAGTAAGAGCGAAACTCTTACTTCTCTATTGCGGTTGCGCTCATATTGGTGGATCTATATGCCTCTGACGACGCGACGAATTAGTCGAAACGTACGGCCGGAATAAAGATCTACCTTAAAACCTCGTTGGCAGATTATTGACAACAACAACAATAAACAACATTACCAGATGAAAAGCAGCTTATTTGATTAAATGATCACATTCGTATAAAGTCAAAACTCACTCAGACAAGTTCAGGTTCAGTCCAAGGGTAGTGAGATCGTAGCCGAGGGCTAGTGACACTATGGACGGGTTATCAACGGTGCGCAGGTACGTGACCAGACCAGCCATGCCGAATTGGTCTGCCAACATCGACGGAGGGATGTTCGACACTTCACCTGAAGAAGAAACCGCTTACTATGCGGACTTCCGGGCGTTTACGTCTTACAGAAAAAGGAGTCATCTAGAGCTAAATCGTCTCCTTAGGTGTTCGTCGAACCCCCAAACGCCATAATAAATCGAAACATTGTCAAGTTCTCACCATCCGGATGCGTGATGATACCCCGTGCCGGTTCACCGGCAGGACGAACACCAAATGGGTCACTGGCTGCCGCCGCTGACGAGACAGGCATATCGTTCGCAGCCGTCATCTGTATCGATGAGAAATTGATTCGAGGAACAGCGAACAATACCATTAAATGCCTTGCAATTCGTGCTCAATTTCCTCTGAACCACCGTCTTGCTTGGCAGTCGCATGAATCGACATGAATCGCGTGAAGTGAATCACACCTTCAGGGCGTTAATTAGCCTGGTAGCAAAATGGTTTCGAGAAAAGCTAGGCTCCCTCATATTAGATCGACTATGTTAAGGGTTGGAAGAAGAAGCTTAATCTCCAAAAGTTGAGCCCAAATAATAACATTTGGGTTTGCCGCTGCCCGAATAGACAGCTTATCATCATTTAAGCGTGAAGACAGTTTCATAAGTGTTTTTCGACTTTTTCAGGCTCTGACGAAGGCCAGGTCGTCGAAACGTAAGTCGAGTTGAATAAACGTGATAACTACCTTGGCTACAAGTTCAGCAAGACAACATCGATCGTCGTTTAAGTTTCAAATTGCAGAGCTTTAAATATTCCAAAAACTTTCATAGACCCATTCTAAACGGAGCGCAAATTAGGCACGTTTATATGGTATAAATTATGATACCTAGGAAGGAGGATCAGTGATGTTATTGGAAGCAAACAAAAATCTCCGCATAGTGGCTACGAACTAAGTGAACCCCTGTAAAACTACGAAAAGACTGCCTACACCGCCTGTCGTCCAAAATATTCTCACGGGACGCATGACTGACAGAAACGTGGAGAAATCTTGAGCGCAGGCGAAAACCGTTGTCGTTACAAAGCTGAACACTAAAAAATTGATTTGCAACATCGCCCCTTGATTTCTCGTCAAGTTTATTGATTGACTGGAGAACTTCCACGCATAACCAACAGAGCAACAGGACGTTCTTGTGTAATTAAATGCTTAGAATGCACTAACGCATCCTATCAAAATGAATACTTCAGCAAATGGTACTGAAATTAATCAGCTTTAAAACGTACCGCTTCACAAAATACTTATTGATGCACCCTTTACTGCTCTCGTAGTTTTCTATTCAAGAATTAAAGTGGAAGGTGACGTAACGGAAAATGACAACATTTTTTAAGACCTTTATCACAGGAAGACTTGTTTGGCAGCAATATGTAATGGTTTAAGTGATATGTCGAAGGTGGACTTCCACTTCCAAAACGCACACATTAGGGAACCAGTTCAACTTTCAACGAAAACTACACATAATTGAAACGCTATGAAGGAGTTTTCCGCCATTCAATCCAATAAACAAAAACTCATACTGACGCAATTTCATCTAACATCTTTTCGGAAGCTGATTGCAGCTACCCTATGTTTAGCGAACTTGGAAACTTGCGCTATAGTATCGCTTTAGCTACTTAAGGAAGTTCGACAGTATAAGATTAGTAGCAAATGTTCTTCAAGAACTACGGTTTAATTACTCATGTTTGAGTTGGGCTAGCACCACCATCAAAGGAATTGAGAAGCACAAGGCAATGTCTCCAAGGCACTTACCGCCAAGAAGATAGGGGACAATGTACTATCTAGAAGAAGTTGCACACTTCTGTACCTTCCGGCGGCAAATATTAGGCTTTTAACACATTTGCTTAAGCCTGGAGAGTGGTAGAGAGGCTATATGTTGTTACAGGATGTTTTGTTGCGATCAAAACTCTTGCGCCAGGCGGGACTCGAACCCGCATCTTCTGCTTTCCGGGCAGCGATATTCTCCTTACACCACCGGCGCTGTTTGACCGCACGTAAAATATTAAGCTGTCCGGAAAGTTCTCAGCGTTTTGTGCTACTGTTTTTCCTTCGTCTATGATTAAGTAAAAACTCAACTTGCATTGTGCATTAATGCTACGTTCTATGCAAAATTTTTCGCCCTATCTGACTAAATAAATTGTGTTTCAACGTTGTTTAATACCTCTGTTCTTGAATGGCTTATTGAAGTGAGGAACTGGTGAAAGCTGAACCATCCAAACAGTTCGCGGAATCGCGGAAGAGCCAGATGTCAGTATAACTGCTGTTTCGGATGCTTTGAAACGCCCTTGGGAAGGTGAAAAAGCTCGAAAAGTGGGTGCCCCACAAGATGAGTGAGCGGCAAAAGTTGTCCCGTTTCCAGATTTGTTCTTCTCTACTTTGAAGCTGTTTTTTGGATTGAATCATCACTTGTGATGAAAAATGGATTCTGTATGATAGCAGATAACGTTCCGGACAGTGTTTGGACGCCGACGAACACCCTAGGCATTTTCCAAAGGCGGACCTCCATCAAAGAAAGGAGATGGTCACTGCGTGGTGGTCGGCGGGTGGTGTGATCCATTACAACTTCTCGGCACCAGGCCAAACGATCACAGCAGAGTCCTACTGTAAGGAAATCAATGAAATGCACCAAAAATTGCGCTAACTTCAGCCAGCATTGGTGAACAGAAGAGGCCCGATTCTTCTGCACGATAACGGCCGCCTACACGTTTCACAAACCACTATTCGAGAATTGAATGAATTGAGGGTTCAACGCCATATTCTCCAGACCTCTCGCCAACCGACTAATCCATTTTCAAACACCTTCAGAACGTTCTCGCTGGTAAAACCTTCACCAGCCAAAACAGCTTTCCTGGATTTTGTCGAATCTCGACCAATTAACTTTTTCGCTGATGGAATAAGTCCACTTGTGGCCCGTTGGCAAAAGTGTGCTGACCCGAGCCGATATGATTTGAATAAGTTATGGTAGTTCAAAGTGAAGCACTCGAAACGCTGAGAACTTTCAGGACAACTTAATATGACTTCCAAAATTTCGAATAATTCTGTGCACCTCGCTGCAATCTTGACTTGCGATAATCAAGAATCCGCGCAAAAACGAGTTTGTGATGAAGGAACACCTAGCTTATTTTCACCGTCAATGTTCTAGCGAACAAGCATCAGAATTGAGCCGCAATGAAGAAGCTGCACAACATCGAGGCGCAAAAGATTAATGCAGATTAATGTAGATTAATGCAAAAGATTCATAAGTAGGGTGATGAGAAGGACACGGCCATCCATTGAACAACAGAGTACAACGCCTTGGATTGTGTCAGTAACATCGGCATCGCATGATTATTTGTTGTTTTGTTGCGAATGGCCGATAAAATGGTTATTAATTAAACTATTAGGTTGTAACGAATTAAATGGCAGTGGTTCGCGCCATTTCTTGGCGCGTCTTTACGCGTTTGATCAAGAACAAACCGTAACATGTGGCATATTATTTAGAAGCGCAAACTTTGCTCTACCGGTGAGTACCAAATTTTCTATGTAAAAGTGGGAAAACTTTAGAGTTTTATTGACTTTTCTGCAGATGGACAGAAGGGTAATCCGAGGCATTTACTTGTATGAATTCAAGCTGGGCACTACAGCTAAGGAGGCGGACGAGAAGATCAACGCCGCATTCGGTGAAGGATGTTCCACAATTCGGACGGCGTATCGTTGGTATCAGAAGTTCCGGAATGGAGATGAGAGCTTGGAAGAACATGAAGGTCGTGGGAGGCACAGTGATGTTGATGAGGACAAGCTGAGAGATGTGGTAGAGGAGGATCCACACAAAGGTACCAGGGAGATAGCGAAGGTTCTTGGCGTCAGTCACAACACAGCTGCCCGGCATCTGAAGGAAACTGGAAAGACCAAAAAGCTGGAAAGATGGGTGCCTCACGAGCTGTCTGAGGAGCAAAGAAACCGACGATATGAGATCTCGTCCGCACGGCTCCTACGGAACGAAACGGACCCATTCCTTGATCGCATCGTAACCTGTGACGAGAAATGGATGATGTACGACAACAGGCGACGATCGGCACAGTGGGTGGACAGCGATGAGAGCCCAGAGGTTTTTGCGAAGCCGGAATTGCACCAAAAGAAAGTAATGGTGACAGTATGGTGGTGTTCGCTGGGAATTATTCACCACAGCTTCCTCCCTCCCGGTGAATCCATCGCGGCAGAGAAGTACTGCATTGAAATTGAAGAAATGATGAAAAAGTTGAAGGATATCCGGCCGGCCTTGGTAAACCGAAGGCGAGTTCTCCTTCTGCACGACAATGCTCGCCACCATGTAGGACGAATGACGTCGCAGAAATTGAATGAGCTGAGCATCGAAACTCTACCACATCCTCCGTCTTCTCCCGACCCCTTCCCAACAGACTACCATTTCTTCAAGCATCTTGGCGACTTCTTAGTAGGGAAAATATTCAAATACCAACAGTATGGCGAAAGTGCCTTCGAAGATTTCGTCAATTCCAGAACTTCTGATTTTTATGCTACTGGGATAAAAAAGCTTGTGTCACGTTGGCAAAGATGTGTAGAATCAGAAGGTTTTTATTTCGATGAATAAACTTGCCTACAAGCCGAGATATTAACTGTTTAAATTTACAGTGGTTGAGTGCCATTTATTTCGTTACAACCTAATATTTTATAGCTAAATTAGGACATTGACAGAGCGCTGAGCAAACGGTGACGTGTAAACGACAAGCAAGAGTAGTCAAGAGACGCATACAATACATGCTACCCAAAACTGTTAGTGGCGCTTATGCAGTCAACGATACGTTTCGACGTGTGCATGGCGCAACTTTTAAATCTAAGCAATGATAGCTTTACAGCTTTTGTGGGTCTGATCTTGTTGTCTGGTTCTCTTTTACATTTTTTTAGTTGCACGGCCGATTTTTTGTTGTTCTCACATGTAGCGCGCCTTCTTGAGACGCAGTTAAATAAAAGAATGAATGAATAAATAAAATATGTTGTCTTTATCAACAAGTTATAAGCTCCCGTGGGGAGGCAAGAGCAATGACGACGCATTCAAGAAATGTAAAGTTTTATCTCAGAATACTGCGACTGCTATTTTCTCTTAATCGAAGGGCGAAGAGAAGTCTATAGAAAGACCACATCCCACATTAAACAAGGGAACAAGGCTATCTACAAGTCTATGGGTGTGGAAAAAAAACTCACGAGGCAGCCACGTACTAGGATGTCCTGCTCTCAGATCTCTTAAGAGCGAGTAAACCATACATTACCTCCTAGACAGATACAACGAGAAGGTAACGGCTCACTCAAGCTGACCCCCTCAACTGGGACCTCGCATATCCCTTCAAACGTTAAAAATGGTTTCTTACCACTAGCTATGGCCATATGCGTTTCAATACACCATAGCTTTTTAAAGTACTAATAGTAGGCTCTATTCAAAGTAAATAGAGCAGGGTTATGTTAAAAAAAAAGCTCTTACGGATGCTTAAGCTACACCTAGCGATACCTTGGTCGAAAAACATTACATTGCACCAGTCTGCAGCTGGGCCTTGATGAGCAGGTTAGCGGGATACTGTAGCGTGCGGCTGCTGCGGTTCGTGGATCGAGTCGACGTCCATGTGAACATTCGATGACTGCGCTGAGGCTTGTACGCCCGAGATGGCGGTCCCGCAAGCGAATCGCGGCGCAGTGGATAGTGGCGCACCACTTGATGCGGTGAAGGTCGAGGGGTTCGGTTCCCCTAAGGTGCGGCGCTTTTGCATTTCAATTTACTGGTTGAGATTTGAGGGGTTTTGACGTCCACACAATTTGCTGGCGTTTTCTGCACATTCTCCCACCTGTATGCAATTCTGCGCTCGAATAGCGCAGAACGCAATTGCGGACCCCCCCCCCCCCTGAGCGACGGGAGCAGTTTCCACACGAGCAGCATGGATGTACCATACCCCGGAGTCCCTTCCCTTTCCCGGTTCGTCATTTCCTAACTAAACCACCATACAAGAACTCACATCGTGGAAACAACAGCAGTAAAATGCGTCACGAGGAGTCGGATTCTCAACGACTTGCAGCAATTTAACAGAGAAAATTACAGCCGAAATCCCTGACAGCGCGGCTTATCAAGCGATACGGTTAGCGATAAGCCGCATTATCCTAGTTTTCCGCTGTGACTCTCTGTTAAAGTAATGTAAGTCGTTGATGAATCCTACCCCAGGCAGGACATGATGAATAAGTGACGAAATGAAGGAGGGGTCAAAGAACAGGGCACCCGAAAGTTTCCGCGCTCCATTGCCAATCGGCGTACGGCCCAGTTGCAGGTTGGTGCAATGCAATCGCACTCACCTTGCTCACTGTCTTATCAGCAATATAAAAGCAAACCGAACAAAAACAAAACGAAACAGCTCACCAATGACGCAGGCGCTTGGGCCGAATGGTCGCCGGGTGAAGCGCCTGGTAATGCGGGAAAGTCTTCGTTTTGGATTTGAAACTCTGGGTTGTTCAAAGAGGCATCGACGCCTCGCATCAACGTCGCTGAAATATGGTACGGTCATCGAAAGGGCAACAGAAAACGGACATAATTCATCCAATACAAAGAAGGTACACGAAAAAACAAGCTTTTCGACTGCCGAAATCTGCGGCAGCGTTAGCGTCGCACAATATGTAAACAGTCTGAATAGCTGATCGCAATTCAGAAACCACCACTTTTTCTCGCGTTGACGGCAACGAAATGCGGACGGGGCTTATAACGACTTTAAACAATTCTTGAGACGTTGAGCTGCAAACGATAGCTAGAACGACAAAGAGAATTTCTCTCGTCTCTTACATTTTTGCAGCACATAGCCGCAAAATAGCGAGGTATGGACCGTCCTGTATCTCTTCAAAGTAGCATGTAGTGTCCAAGTCAGGAAAGTATATCGGATAGATTAGGTCACCCTATGCCATATAATCATATTCCCCTGAATTTAAGTGAAAGGCCCGAAACAGAGTATTGTCCACGATCTCATCCATTTCGCTCCCATCGCGGTGAGACCCGCGCCCACACTGGAAGCTGCGCCGCGGACAAGACGCGATGTCGCGACGTGCTGCGAAAGCAGCCGCAGTTCTCGGCGGCATTCTGCCGCAGTGCGAGGCACTGCGGCACCGCTTCACTACGGGTCGCGCTCCACTTTAAACTTCCGGCGGCAGGGTAGAACCAGGATTTCTTTGTTTTGATTAATTCTTAGGGCGCTCTGATTTGTCGCTGACGAAAAAGCGAACGACGATGATGACCGTATGAAGCAGGAATTCCATTACACTGCACCAATGTGCAACACGGTCTTTGTGCGTAAATTTGTGTGTAGCTGGTGCAGTTGCATAGAAATGATTTTCTACACCGTAATATTTTGCTGTCTGCGTCCCCTAGCCTAGAGATCGGGTGTCGGCGTCCACATTCGATCGATCTCTTGTGCGACCGCGATGCATCCCTGCAAGTGAACGTGTGGCCACCAGGGATGGGCGGAATTTCTGTTTTCTGTTTTCTGTTTTCTGATTTTCTGGCCATTTTGGGCAAATTTTTTCTGTTTTCTGTTTTCTGGGAAAATGGACAAAAATTGGCCAGAAAACAGAAAATTGAGTTGAGAACAAAATTTTATCACAGAAATCCAATAAAAAGAATCCAAAAAGTATCGTAGAATAGTGCGCTTTATTTCAAAATAGTGTTCTAGAGTATCTTACGGTAAGCATGTGGCGTTTTTTGGATGTGCTCATGTAGTAATTGCGCCATATGTCATGAACTATGCCTCTTTGCTTGCTTGATTGATTGTGTAAGTGCTGCTGGCAAGGAGTATAGGAGTATATAATAGGGCACTTTTCGACTTTCATAATTTGGCTTCGTATTCTTTTCGATTTTAACAGTAGTTTGGACCGTCTACGACCACTAAAAATTTTATTTTAAAACTATAAAACCAGTACTCTGAGAGACATTTAATTATGTATTAACTAACCACTTGTCCTAGAGTTACTGTGGGTAGGGTGGGCACCAGCAGCGTCTCCATACGTCCATGCCGCGTGCCAGGGTGCTCCAGGGTGCTCCATGGATCCTTTTCGCTCGAGTGACACGAAGAGCGTCATATTGTTTGTTCAGGGCTTTGGCGAAGAAGTCCGACCAACGCGTTGTTGGGCATCCTGCTATTCTCTTGACATCCCGCGGAATCTAGTCGGTGTCTGTGAAGCGCATTACGTGGCTCACCTAATTTTCGACGACTTGGTCATGCGACAGCATCTCTGATCTTCGAACGTCGGCGGAGCTCGGAAGTCTCGAGGCCTTCTCTCACTTGCGTGAGTCATGTCACTCCGAGATTTGCCCTCTCGATTCCGCGATACCGATCGCTTGTTCATCCTGCTTTTGTAGATCCCAGGTCTCTGATCCGTATATTAGGGCAGGAAGAACAGTGAAGTCGAAAAGGTAGGTACGGAGCCCCGACGTTCTTCGTCTTCTCCACTGCTCTTTCGACACTCTTGACAGCTCCTCAAGCCGCTCGTTTCCTCCTGCTCAGCTCCGGCGTTAGGTAGTTAGTTGGTCATGTTGACTTCGCGACCCAGATACACGTATCTGGAGCATTCGAAGATGTTCTTCCCGTTGAGCGAGGATGAGGCATGCGAAACTTGTCCGTTCCTCATGAACATCGTCTTCGTAAGATTCAGCTGCAGTCCATCATTTCCACATATGTACACGATCGAAGTCGGCTTCCGTGTCTTCCCATTCTAGTTTGCGAATGACGTTTTTGAGGGCGGCGCTGAAGAGAACCGGGGATTCCCTCTCATCGAACCTCATCGAACCTCTCTGTTCACGTTGGCAACGACTTGTAGAATGGCGAAACCTTTGTCGTGAATCTACTGTACAGCTCTCGAGGGATTCTGACGTACAGAGTAGGAACGCCCTGAGTGAGCAGGGCTTCGATGACCGCTTCAGTCTCGACAGAGTCAAATGCCTTCTTCAGGTCGACGAACGTAAGGCACAGCGGCAGCTTGTACTTTCGCGACACTTCGATGAGCTTCGTAATGGTATGTGTGGAGGATCGTGCTGAATCCTCTCTGAAATTCTGCCTGCTCGCATTGCTGTCCCTATTCAGGATGACTCGAGTGAACAACTTGTAGACTACGAGCATCAGGCAGATCGCGCCATTGTTGCTAATGCCGTGCACTCCTCTGTACACCAAGGCGGTTTTCCTGGTCTTCCACTGAGATGTAATATGATATGTAGATATAAGGAGAAATAATAATAATAATGTGATGGAGAGGGTATACGTTATGCTCGGTCTTCATTATATGGTGTCTACGCATTCAAGAAAGCACCTCCGCCCAAGAACTGTTGTGCTGACAGCCCCCTCAGACACAATCTCGTCTTGTTCTGTGAAATTCACATCTTTAGTCGGCTAAGTAGTAAGGTGCTGTAAAGAGCATTGATGCTGGCCTGAAAATTTTCAGCTAGGCCACTTACAAGGAAAGCTATTCCCGAGGAACGAAACGAACTAGGAATACAGATTCTGGCGGAGCCAGTAATACCAACGAATCTCTGCACAGCTTTAGAGTTGTTGCGAGAGTGTGTCTACAAACTCAGCAATTGAGTTGATGTAAACAGTGATCACTGAGCCTTCATCGTGTTCGGTACTGTAAAAGGCCAGTTTCTTACTAGGGGGACCATTATCTAATTGAGGCGTTAGCGGTGAAACGGAGCTGATGAGTAATGTTGTATACTTTAAGGGTCGAGATTCCTAGGATCTATCAGTACACATTTACAACTTGCTGATTGCAGTGCACTGGAGTGAAATAGAAATTTTTATAAACGCTTGCGAATTAATACGCTGGTCTACGACTACATTTCTAGTCATACAAAAGCATTTGCTACTGGAAATACGGATCGTTGAGTAAAATAATTAGGTCGTGTGATAATTTTGAAATTTTCTGTTTTCTGTTTTCTGTTTTCTGATTTTCTGGCGTTTTTGGCCTTTCTGTTTTCTGATTTCTGTTTTCTGACGAAAGCGATTTTCTGTTTTCTGTTTTCTGGGAAAATTTTCAAAATTTCCGCCCATCCCTGGTGGCCACCCCTTTTCCCACGGTCCTGCCATGTATACGTTGCAACGCGGCGGTTGCCTTCTCATACATGTGAATCGATTAATAACGTTTGATTGATCGAGATGCTTGGACAGAAGAAGACACTCGGTGTGGACAGAGGTGTAATACGATTCTGACGAACACACCTCCGAATGGTTACCGTATGCCGATTAGCGATGGAGCACGGAAACTGTGCACTGGGTTTCTTGTACGCCCGCGATGGCATTGCCGGTAAGCAACTCGAGAGGCAGTGGTGTCGCTTCATGCGAGGGAGGTCGATGGTTCGGTTATCCTGCGTATGGCTTACTTGCATTTCAACTGACTACTTGAGGTTGGGGGGGGGCTTTGACGTGTAAGCAATTTTGAGGTATTTTTTGTGTATTTTCCCAACCGTATGCGCTTCGCTGGTCGAAGAGTGCAGAACCCAGCCGACGACTACCCCTGAACGGCGAAAGCAGTTCGCACATGAGCATTGTGGATGGCACACACCCAAGAGTCCCTTCCCTAGCCGAATTCTGGGGACAACTGATGTGTGATGCCTCGTTTCGTCTCCTCTAAGTCCACTTCCAAACTAAAAACCACTTAGGAAGTCGAATTCTGAAGACAAGTGATGTTACCGTCCTAGGTTCACTTCCCAACCAATTCGATAAGTGATGAAGCATGAGGTAAAAAGAGGCGACGCAACTGCACAAGCCACACGCAACTTTACGCATAAAGGCCGTGTTGCACACTGGTGCAGTGTAATGGAATTCATAAAGCAGTCAATCTGGGGCCGGATGCTCGTCTACCCCGAGTCTCCCCCAATGGGGGATCGGGGCGTGATATAATATGTTGATATTGATTGATTTTCCCCCAACGGAGGAACACGAGCATACGGCCCCTGGTCAGCACCATAGTACGCAATATTACGTACAGTAATCCCTTTCGGCATCTCGCCGCCTGGAAACCCACCAATTTCATCATAGCATGGCGGCATGCCGCTAAATTGTTTTCGGCCTAAGCCCACACATTATGGGACAGCAGATGAAGCTCTCGCAGAAAATCAAGTGAGGCAATGGAAACAACAAATCACTGTATACCTCCTTCTGGATATTATGGAGCCAATAAATGAAGAAGTATGGAAGATAAAGACTACTACTGTACAGCGTGAGCATCTCCAGAATTGGGTGATGGCTGAATAAACGACCTGGTCACAAGTTCGAGGCATCGTCAGAGAGAAAAACGAGAGAAAAGTGTCACTTTTGCTACGTGACATATCAGTTTTTCCTTCGCGTTTTTATTTTATTTACCCAGCTTACTCGACGTTCGCACTACATATCTGTGGCACTACTTCGGTCCGGAGAAAGTGCTTTGTTCCTACACATCCACCGAAGAATTTGTTTATGAGATTCCTTCGCTGTACCCGCTACCATTCTACGAGTGCTCACTTTCGGTTAGGAAATTGTGCACAAATCTAAAAAGGAGGGTTCATCCTGATTTTCGCCCATAAAACCATAAAAATTTCATCAACCACTTGTAAAATGGAGAAACTCGCTTAGATTACGTTCAACGACTGCAGTGTATACGAGTTAGGTTTAGCTCGTATACACTGCAGTCGTTGAACGTAATCTAAGCGAGCTTCGACTAAAAAGCTGTCAGGTGTGGAAGAAATACAGGGTAGACCTCGCTCCAGACTTCCATCCGAAATTGTATTCTGCTTTTGTATGATTGATTTCCTTGTAAATATTCCTTGCAATATAAATAGGAATTTTGCAAATATTCCTATACTCCAAGCGTTATGCCCTTCTGGATACTTCAAGGTGGGCAGCCAATGGCGTTTTGTACCAAAACACATTATAGTGAGTCTCGGCAGTCTAATGGTTTTCACTGTGTGAGGGCGTCTATGCAGTTTGAATGGAGGGTTGAAGGAACACTGGGATAGGATTGCACTAATTTTTTAAGACCACAAGGTTACCCCACCTGAGTTTATGTTTGATCCGCTATGCGGCGCCGCACCATAGGGCCTATTCATACTTCGCGAGGTGTACGTAAATGATTACGCATTTCACACTACATTCGTCGCGGACGGAGTGTGGAGTACGCAATTATTTACGTACACCACACTACATCCGTCGCCCCAGTCGCTCCAGTCGCTCTTGTCGCGAAGTATGAACAGGCCCATAGTCGGAATAGAAATCGATCGGACGGCGCGAAAAATCGATATCTGTGACGATCGTGGTGACGCGCCTCGTGACGGTGGAAGTATAAACCTTGGCTGATACGTCAGTTCGGTAACTTCAAAGACTACGGATATGGACAAGGGCCATTGATGAGCAGTACTCTCGAGATCGGTCACGTTTTGCATCTCTAAGTAAATCTTGGAAAGCGCCGGAAGTTCGAGAAAATACTTTCATATAGATATATTTAATGAGCTTTCAAAATAGCAGAGAAGCTTGAACAATTCGGTATGATGTCGACAGCTATTCAGGAAAGGATTTGGAATGCATGGGACTTCCCCCCCCCCGTCTGGGTAATCCTGTGCCAATAAGATCCTATGTCATTTTCCACAGCTAGTACCAAACAATTTTCAGTACGCCGTTATAACGATATTTTGTTGCGATCAAAATTCTTGCGCCAGGCGGATCTCGAACCAGCACCTCTTATTTAGAAGGCAGGGTGTTACACGATTAGGGCCTGTTCATACTTCATATTCGCGACAAGAGCGACTTGTCGCTCACGCAAAATATGCATATCGATTAAAACCGAGCGCGCGCCGCCGAAAAGTGTTCATACTCGAGAGCCGGCGCTGTCGCACCTGTCGCCCGTGCAAAACATACGAATCGATTAAAACAGAGCGCGCGCCGCCGAAAAGTGTTCATACTCGTGAGCCGGCGCTGTCGCTCCAGTCGCTCTTGTAGCTCTTGTCGCTGCTGTCGCGAAGTATGAACAGGCCATTACACTGCCGACGCCGTTTGACCGAAGGCAACAACCACACCTCGCAGGACGAATCAGCACTCATCCATATATCGATATGAGCTGGCCGCTGATATCAGCATAGAACCAATTAACTGAAGGCCTCGATAGAGATATTCACGTCAGTTTCTGTAAGCCTCAAATGGCTATTGCAGAGATTGTAAGTCGCGACCTTCATCTTAGCCGGTTTCATGCTCATAGCTCAGCGGCCGGATGATCCCGGGTGAGTGCTGATTCGTTCCACGAGGTGTCGATATCGTGTTCGATCACACAGCGCTGGTGGTGTAGTGGCATAGAGCATTCTGACCGGTAAGAAGCGGTTTCATAAAAGAAAACGGAGACATTGTAGCGTTGCTCTGCTCTTTCCATGGAAACGATACATCAATGTCTGTCGCCGCATTGTCTGTATGATACTCTATTACGAAGCGACCGCGAAAAGGGCAAACACTGAGCGACAAACGCGAGCACGCTGGATGAAACAATAGGGATGACTAACCCGGCAAAAATAGACACGATTCAAGCAAACCTGTCGAGAGGATCTGTCAGGGGGCATTTTATGCAGTTGTCCAGTGAAAGTGTGGCCACTCCCTTTTCCCACGGCCCTGTCATATATACGTTGCAATGCGGCGGTTGCCTACTCATCCAATGTGAATCGATTAATAACGCTTGATTGATCGAGTTGCTTGGACTAGAGGAAGACAGTCAGGTGTGATCCGAGGTCTTCTAAGCTTTTGATCCTTTCGAGAAATTAAAAACAACTTAGGCGTTCCTCTCGGAGAAGAAATGGCTCGCTTGAACAACAAAGTTCAACACAAGGTGAGCTCATGCTAACGTGGATGGAGATCGTGTGAAGCCACGGGCATTCCTTAAACCCTTTAGCTCGGTTTGAAAAATTCTATCTACTAAGACCGAACTGCAGTCATAAAAAGAAAAAAATAGAGATATCGCTCCAAGGCTCCATTCATCGATACAGGTGGCAGTCAAACTAACAAGAACGGGAACGGAGGACACTTAAAATAGAAATACCGTAATCCTTGGCGTGAAATATGTGCTCCCTGGTGCAGTCATCGAGAGAGTGAGCACTAAGGCCCAGTTTATACTTCGTCGCGGCAATAAGGCCAAATTGATCGATCGCATCGCTCAATCAATATGGCCACTTTACGCGGCGTCGCATCGCGCCGCGACGAAGTATAAACGGGGCCTAAGGGCCTGTCCATAATTCGCGACAGCAGCGACATTGGCGTAGCGCGCGCAGGGCGCGGAGGTATGAACAGGCGACTAGAGCAACAAAAGCGACTGGAGCGACAGCGCCGGCGCTCAAGTATGAACACTTTTTGGCGACGCGCGATCGATTTGCATGTTTTGCACGGGCGACGGAAGCGTATTGCGTGCAGCGTGCGTGGCGTACGCAGCGCGCGGGAGTGTGAACAGACGACAGCAGCGACTGGAGCGACAAGAGCGACTGGAGGGCGCCACCTAAAAGCGACAAGAGCGCTCGAGAATGAACATTTCTCGGCGGCGAGAGCTCGATTTTAATCGATATGCATGTTTTGCACGGGCGACGAGTCGCTCTTGTCGCGAAGTATGAACAGACCCTAGGGCCCCGCTATACTTCGCGACTCAAGGCAGCGACAACAGCGACGACAGCGACGCGTGTGCAGCGACCCGAGCGATGGCAGCGCCCGGAAAGTATGAATAGGCGACTGGAGCGACTGGAGCGACAGTGCGAAGTATGAACAGGTGACAGCAGTGACAGCAGTGATGAGAGCGACAAGAGCGATAGCGCCAGCGTTCGAGTATGAACAGATTTCGGCGGCGGTCTCTCTGTTTTAATCGATTTGCATGTTTTGCACGGGCGACGAGTCGCTATCTTCGCGAAATAGGAACAGTCCCTAAAAGACACCTATTGCTGAATTTCGCTCAGACACTCGTGGCGGTAATACGCGATGATCTAAGGCCCTGTTCATACCTCTGACGCTAAGCGACGCGATGGCATGTAAAGTGGACAAATCGATCGATCGCGTTGCTCGGCGTCGAAGTATAAACGGGCCTAATGGCTTTATCGAAGTCGGCAACATAACTGGCATTCATCGCCATGTTGGTAGAGACAACCCAGTGGTAGATCTCTTCCGTCGTATCGTTTAAAGAAGCGTCTTTTTATACTTATGCGTCGTTATCGGTACTACCGTATTCGTAAAATAGTAGGAATGCGCAATGTCGTCGACAGATATGGTGTATTTCGGGTTATTTTGAACACCCCGCGTGTTACCATAGCACATTTGATTCACGTCCAGCATTTCACCATACGAATTCAATAATAACAAAAGAACGGAGAGCCGAGCAATAACAATGAGATGGAAATCTTGGAAATGACACGATGGAAAATATTTCAACAGTGACGTGTCCTGGCAGTTGTAAAGCACACACCTTCAAAGCTGACGAATGCCTTGTGTTCTACAACAGCATGTTTGACAGATGTGAACTACAACTTCCACATCTCCTCATCCTATGTTACATCTGATCACTTTGGGCCAGATTCATCAACGATTTACAGCAATCTAACGGAGAAAATACAGCCGAAATCCTTGATAGCGCGCGGTTTATTGCTGATGAAATGTTTCACCATATCGCTCGATAAGCCGCGCTATCAGGGATTTTGCCTGTATTTGGGCAACGATTGGTAAAACTCGTGAAGCGCCCGGCTCAAGCACACTCGAGTCTTTCTGGCGGCAATCAGCGGCGGCAAGCGGCAGAGGCACTGAACTCTTTCTGGTCGGGATCTACTGCTGCTAATCGCCTTCCTGCCTTCTGTCTGCACTCAGACACAGCGTTGCGGCGGGAATAATGATGCAGAACATTATTGCTGCTACCGCACTTGCGGTGTTGCCACCGCACATCTTGCCGCAACCGCTCGCCGCAGGCGGTAAGCTCCCTATCCCCCTATGGTTAGAGATAGGGCCGCTGCTTTGCCACAAAAGGGTGCGAAGGCCTTAAAAGAAGCACACGAATGTCTACCTAAGTTTCAGAGTAATTGGATTGATCAGTCAGTGATTAAGTATCAGCAGACTCCTTTTCCTCTCCCTATTCCTACTTTTTTAAATTTTTGTTTTATTTTTGAATAATTTTCTCCTGAAAAACACGCACTTTGAGATATTCCACTAAAAGAAAATTTGTATACTTAAACAGCAATCATGTTTCCTTTTATGGTAGGAGATGTGCTCGCCGCACCAGGTACACCCTTCATTAGGGCGACAAGAGCATCGATCGATTGAAACCGGTTGAAAATTTTCCAAATCAAAGAGGACGCTCTAAAAACCAGACTGGACACTAAATGAACATGAAACAAACTGGACACTGTTGTAGGGGCCTGTTCATACTTCGCGACAAGAGCGACTCGTCGCCCGTGCAAAACATGCAAATCGATTAAAACCGAGGGCGCGCCACCTAAGTGTTCATACTCGAGCGCCTTCGCTGTCGCTCTAGTCGATTTTGTCGCTGCTGTCGCGAACTACTCAGACATGCGTTATCTAGGACCCGTACAATCAGTTGCTATTGTGGTGACAACCTGTTTCTATGTATATACCTGTATATACATGTGTATACATAGTATGTACCTACTTATATGCGTATGGACATATATATGCAGGTACGAGCTAGATATAAGTAGATATACGGCTGCACAAGAATCCTGCAACACTCTAGCAACAGGAGCCGACCCTTATACCCAATGGTATACTTCCACAGGAGCGTTAACGGGGTGCAGGTATCGCGCCGGGCTCCCTCACCTGGCCAATCGGCGCGGCCCGCCACGCCCACTGCAACAGGTTCTCACCACAAATAGCAACTGGTTGTGCGGGTCCTAGTGCTCGTTTGTCTGAGTATGAACAGGCCCTAAATACGCCTCCCCCCTCAAAGCGACACAGCATCCTTATGAGTGTGAACAATGATATCTAAATGTTATTTGCTATTTAAACGCCCTATTTTTCCGGCGAACCGCCAAACCAACTGCACTGAGGTCTGGCCGACAGGCCGACAGGTAGATGGCACATCATCGACATTTCAACAGCATTTCTATTGGGGAAGTTCGGGGACGTTCAAGACGTATAAAATATGGCCACGCCTCCCGCCGGAGGAGGGGCATGCGATCTTCCTCTCATCCCCCCTTGCTCACCCACCCCAACCCCTAGGCATCACCGAGTCTAGCGGCTGCCTTACGATACCTTTGAGACGCAAAACAAAAGCTTCCGGTCCGCAGAACAGCGGCTGTACTTCCTGACGTCACGCCCCCCCCCCTCCCCCGCGAAATTTCATTAGCGAGGTGGCAGTGTCTACTGGTGTCTACACAGCTATTGGTTTCTGATGGTGAGGATCAACTCTGAAACCGTTCCAAGGTGCAAGGTCTGCGTATGAAGCCTAATACAGCCGAAATCCCTGATAGCGCGGCCTATCAAGCGATATGGTGAAAGCAATATGATGCGCTATCAGGGATTTCGGCTGTATTTTCTCTGTTAAATTGCTGTAAGTCGTTGCTGAATCCGGCCCCAGAACGTATCATGAAAGCAACAACGGAAATAACGTGTGATTACACGAAAGAGTGGTAGCTAACCGAAGAGAGACAGGGGAGATCTCAGCGTTTCGCTACGGCAACGGTTGGTGCACAGATCTGATCGATCAGATCAGATCGACGGCGGGCAATATCGCGCCGTATCCAACTTCTGATGCGACTAGCATCAGTTCCAGCGTTTTTGGAATCATCTGCCGGTTCATTTTACCTTCTACGGCTGCTCAGTAAGTGCTGCTCTCTACTCCTTTCTAGTAGTTTCCCATTTTTGATGCTATTCTGTAGATTTGAAGTCGCCGCAATTTTTTCGCTTTTTAGTTTTCTGGCTTTGTCTAGGTTATTGGCGGGGGTATTGATGTTATCTTTCTTTGTATATAACTCATAACTCCAATTTTTGTGTCATGTCATAGTTAAAAGGTAGTCCCCAGAGTAGAGTTGGTCGCAATACGGATGAAGAGCGCCCAGTTCTTCCTAGCGGAGTGGCGTTCTATCCCCCGCCCTTTAAACAGAGACGTGGCAAATGTCTGCGTCTCCACTGTCTCGTAAGGCAGCCACTGGACTCTCGAGCAAGCCCAGGGGGTTGGGGGTGGGCGGGCCAGGGGGACGAGGGGTTAGAACGCTCGTCTCCCGTTCTTCCTGGCCATTTTCACAACCAACTGGGTATTTCTGCACGAATTTGGTGTCCAAATTGCTCTAAAAAGGGTACATTTTGATGTGAAAGTGTTCAGTTCGACGTGACAATGGGACACAACATGCGGTATAACAATACGTGAACCATTTCCTGAGTGTTTGATAAACTTACAACCGGAAAAAACCGAGGAGCGGTCTTTATGTACGAATGGTCGCCGCGCCCGCGACGACGACTGTCGCGTGCGCGATGAGCTCAGTTGCGGCCGTGGGAGCTGTGCCTCATGACTTGCTGTAGACGCTAGGTTTGAATTGTTGATATCCCTTTCTGCTGTTGCAGTAGCTGCGGGAAAACATGCTCTGGTTCAGAAATCGAGTTCGAGTTATAAAACTAAGCAACGTTCTAATGCTCAATTTTATATGAGGCTTCTTCAGGAAAAGCTGAAAATATGACACACTATCGCAGTGAAACTGAGTTTGTATACACTTTCTAGCACTTGATGTGCAAGTTTTGATGCAGGTCTAGATACCACTGGAAGCTGAAGTCACCCAATTGCGACGTCTTCTGCCGCGCTCGCCGCGCGGGTCGCCGCGGGCGCGGCGACCATTCGTACATAATGTCCCGCAGCCGAAAAAACCCGTCTCAGTTATTCACCGTAGCTTCCGAGTGAAATTCAGGGAAATCGTTACGGGACCGAGTTGCCTATCTCTCTGCTAATCCGTCGCTGCAGCTAGTGGTATTTGCTTGCATGCTTCTCCGGCGCAAATAGGGTCGGGGGGGGGGGGGGGGGGGAGGGCTTCTGACGGGCAGCAAATCCCATAGAGCGTCGTTAATGCCCTTCATCCCTGGCTCCAACGTACAAAGCCTGTAGTGAGGGCGTTCCATGGTTAATAAAAACCATGTTTGAATCGCGCGGCTGTGGGCGTTGCACCCCGGGCAACCCGAACGGGTTTTTTTCGGTTGTAAATGTATCGGCGAGTCCATTTCCTGTCCACTTTGTCCACGTTTACCATTGCTGATGTTCTCTTTCCTTAGCGATGCTCAAAAAATAACAGATTTCAGCCCATGTACGTCCTTCTCTCCGCATTTACATCCAGCTCCCCCTCCTTTCTTGACCTTAACCCACACAGTTCTCCTTAGAGGGCGACGATGTGAGTTTATTTATTATTTATTTATTTATTCAAAGCACATAAAAGTGCGGCAATACCAAGCACTAAACAAACAGTTTGCCTACTTAACGGTTCAAGAGTATGCCGTCAGTACATAAAACTGAACGTGCTGAAGTTGATGAATAGAGTGAACGAGTTCTCACTCAATTTTCGCGAAACCTCATCCAAAGGTCAGATTCATCAACTGCTTACCGACAGGTAACGGCAAACTACCGGCAAACTTATTGATACCGCGATTCATCAACATGCGATGTAGTAAATTTGGGCTCGAGCTCTCTGTATCGGTTACTACGTAGACCTGTATGGTGAATCCGCTGTAAGATGATACCGGCGGTATCGTTGATGAATCTGGACCCAGGGAGTAGCCACGTGAGCATGCTTGATCAATCACTCTACTCGGAAAGGGTAAGCCTTTATTCATCAAGATCCACTAAAGCCAACGCTAGGCAAAAATTTCGCTGGATTTTTTTCGGTTATTCGGCAAAGCATGGAGCATGAGCAGAGCACGCGCGTAGCTGGAGCATTCGGAACAAACATCTCCGAATGCTCCAGCTACGTGTATCTAGGCCGCGAAGTCAATATGGCCAACGACCTAGCGCCGGAGCTGAGCATGAGAAAACGAGCGGCTTGGGGAGCTTTCAAGAGCGTCGAAGAATCGCGAAGAAGACGAAGACCGTCCGACTCCGTGCCCACCTATTCGACTCCACCGTTCTTCCTGCCCTAACATACGCCTCAGAGACCTGGGCTATACGAAAGCAGGATGAACACGCGATCAGCGTCGCGCAGCGTGGAATCGAGAGGACGATGCTCGGAGTGACACGACTCACGCAAGTGAGAGAAGGCCTCCGGAGTTCCGAGCTTCGCCAACGTTCGAAAATCAGAGACGCTATCGCGTGGACCAAGTTATCGAAAATTAGGTGGGCCACGTAATGCGCTTCGCAGGCACCCGCTGGACGAGAGCCATCACCGACTGGATTCCGCGGGATGTCAAAAGAACACCAGGACGCCCACCAACGCGTTGGTCGGACTTCTTCGTGAAAGCTCTGAACGACCGATATGACGCTCTTCGTGTCCCTCGAGCGAGGAGGATCCATTGGAGCACTCTGACACACGAGAGGGACGAATGGAGACGCTGCTGGCGCCCGCTCGAGCAAGTCGATGATCAACGGGACGACAGGTGATACGGGTGATACAGGTGATATTCGGCAGAGGTAGAGGAATCAGCTATTGTTTGGTATTGGAAGGGATGGAGGCACAATCACGGGTCAAGGGAGATTGGTATTTCGAATTTGGGTATTTCTGGTAAAGGCAAATTTGAAAACGAGAACTTACAAATGGTAATAAGACACGTCTAGTCATCGAACAGTCGAGCCCGATGAGGTTATCGGTAATGTTACCCACACCTTTCCCTATATGAGAAAAACAAGGAATAACCAAAGAATGAGCAATGTTGCCATAGTTTGGTGGACCACGCACTGTACTATACTCGCCGATACACTTACAACCGAAAAAACCGTCCGAGTTGTCCGGGCTGCAACGCCCACATCCGCGCGATTCGAACATGGTTTTTATTAACCATGGAACACCCACACTACAGGCTTTATACGTTGGAGCCAGGGTTGAAGGACATTAACGACGCTACGACGCTCTATGGGAATTTCTGCCCATCAGAAGCCCCCCCCCCCTCCCCGACCCTATTTGCGCCGGAGAAGCATGCAAGCAAGTATCACTAGCTGCAGCGACTGATTAGCACAGTCGCTGTAGCTAGTGATACTAGTGATAGAGATAGGCAACTCGGTCCCGTAGCGATTTCCTTGAATTTCACTCCGAAACTACGGTAAATAACTAAGACGGGGTTTTTTCCGGTTGTAAGTTTAACAAACACTCTGTACTATTCACCGACCCCCTTACCTAACGGCTCAAGCACACTTCGCTGCCTTTGCTGCGGCAGCAATGATAAAGGATATAACCGAGCTGCTGCCTCTGATATCCTTTATCATTGCTGCCGCAGCAAAGGCAGCGAAGTGTGCTCGAGCCTTAAACGTGCTCGAGAGCCCAGCGACTACTTCACCTTACGTAAGGCCTAGACAATTTCAAAAGAGGACAATGAGGCATTAAGAAAGAAGCAATCGCCCGAAGCTCCGATCTAACCATAAGATCGCGTCCTACAAATCGGCTTCCGATTCCAAAGTTTATGTGGCCGTTCACCAGTTTTGGTCAATATGAACGAGAAAATTGGACAAAGAAGGAAAAGGTCATACCATAATTCGCATCAGGACGTGCCTCCACGGTCATCGAAGAGACATTGAAAGCGAACCAATGAAAGTACGTGAAATAAGAAAAAGGCACCGCAAACGCGCCAGCAACGGGAGGGTGGGAGCGTCACGTGCCCTGTTGATCTACTGACACCAATCGGCGGGCGAGCACGCCGGGTGATGGACCTCCCGGCTGCCGAACTATTTTGAAATTCAAGGGTTAAAGGCGACACAGATGCTACGTTGAAGCTGTTCGATTCAGATGTACGTGTAACACATGACGAGCCGTCGACAAAGTCCATTTAGTGGCGAAATTTATTGACTGTATTCGTTTTTTGCAGCCGTACATTGAATATTAGCTCTTAGCGGCTATATCTCACCACATGGTTCTTTGGGGATATTGCGATCGGAGAGGGCCGCACTGTTTCGTTGTAACAATACAAAGTGCTACAGTGCTACACGTGAGATCTAGAATCCTCTGGGCGATTTGTATCCCCATCTGTTTTTGAAAAGATATAAAGGCACCGCTAACTAACAACGACTACTCCATTTCTTCTTACAGGGGGTTGATAAGATGATCAAATGACCTATGAGTTTTGGAATGGTCCAACACTTAGTCTCCTAAGGCCAGATTCATCAACGCCTTACAGCAATTTAACGAGGAAAATACAGCCGAAATCCCTGATAGCGCGGCATTTGGTGAAACATTTCATCAGCGATAAGCCGCGCTATCAGGGATTTCGGTTGTATTTTCTCCGTTAAATTGCTGTAAGTCGTTGATGAATCTGGCCCCTTAAGGCCATACTTGGTCCTTAAAATGCCCGTCCATGAGAACTGCAGTTGTCAACCTGTAATGTGAAAGCTTCCGGTTAAATTCCGATGGGGACGTAGCCAACCAGAGGATTCACATCCGCTGGCCATAACTGAGTTCACTGCTCTCATAACTGCTTCAGTCCGCGTTGACTAGGGCCGGATTCATGAACCACTTACAGCAATTTATCGGAGAAAATACAGCCGAAATCCCTGATAGCGCGCCGAGATGTTTCACCATATCTCTTGATAAGCCGCGCTATCAGGGATTTCGGCTGTAATTCCTCTGTTAAATTGCTGTAAGTCGTTGATGAATCCGCCCTAGGTTTACCATTTACCGTGTATCGCAATTTACGGTTAAAAAGGAGAACTACCGCAATACAGTTTGGAGAGGGAGGGGTGAAGACCTTTAAGACGACGAGCTTTTCCTACATTTTTCGGTACTTGTAGGGAAAGGGCCCGCGCGCGAAGAATGAGGGCTTTTTGTTGGGTTACCCGTGGAAGAGAGCACAGACTAAGCAAGGGCAGGAACTCCAGGGTGTGTCCAATTTTTGATATTTTTGACATGTGTGGTAGGTGGACCGTACTTTAGAGTTCTCTACATGCGCACCGGCGCTCTGCCCATAAGAACCCACTTCTTGTATTAGACTTAACGATTTTAGCGTAATCCTAGTGTGGAGGAAAGGAATAACAGGGAGAAATTACAGCCGAAATTCCTGATACCGCTGCTTATATCGTGCACCATATCGCTTGATGCCGCGCTATCAGGGATTCGGCTGTATTTTCTCTGTTAAATTGCTGTAAGTCGTTGACGAATCCGGCCCCAGGTCCCTCGATGGCGTTACTGGGAGCTTAGGTATTAGACGGGCTGGTGCCCGCTGCACACCGACAAGGTATCTGAAAATGGGTAAGTTAGATCAGTCAGGCCTCGGAGTTCCTTCCTTTGCCTAGTTCTGTGAAGCCATGTTTACGTGAGTGTGCCACGACCTCGTGCAATCTCGAAACGGGTACCAGTGCGCTAAGTACCGGAATTTATCACTAAAACGGAATCTATCCTAGTCGGAAGGGGGGACATTGTATAATTTCTACGGTACTATGCGGGCTGGTGCCCGCTGTACACCGGCAGGTTAGGTCAGCCACACTACCGGAGTTCCTTCCCTTGCTTAGTTTTTCCTGCGCTCCTCCATGTGAGAGGAGGAGAGCAGAGAAACCGTGCTTATTTGAGTGTGCCACGATCACGGCCTCATAATGGAGCGGGCACCAGCCCGCTTAGTACCGTTTTTTACTCACAATTCCCTCCCTAATATTTGTCCGAGAGCTTCACCTGCTGCCCCAGGGTATTGACGGCTCTTGGGGAAATTCAAGTGCGGTGGCGCTGCGGCGTGATAGTGCAAACACAACTGTCACCATAGGGTTGCCCCCTTCCGACTAGGATGGATCCCTTAAAGTATAGCTACGATAATCGCCACGACGACTGTCGCGAACGCGGCATAAAGCCCGCCTAGTCATCCCTCTACACGCATGAGTGGCTCACAGCCCTTGGCGCTGGTGGCTGTTCGAAGCGTGTGGTGTGGTATTTGCCGTTTTGTACGCTTCTTTTCGATAAAACCTATAGATCACGTAGCTGCTAGGATAGTGGCCGGCGCTATGGTAGTTGGGGGGGGGGGTCACCTTATAAAGTGTCACTAACACGAAAAAAGAAACGATGACACACTGATGGTAAGGAACACAAACAAATAATGCTAAAGCTTTGTTCTGTGCTCTCCTCGTCAGCAGTCACTATTCTTTGGGCAGGGGAATAGACTCCAGGGTGTGAGTCGAGTGACACACCCGTGTTAAAATTGCCTACATCCTAGCGTTCACTCCCTTGCTCAATTCGGAAGGAGATAAAACGCGGATATGTAATCGAAACGAGGAGATAAGACGGAATTTCCATTAGCTACTCGCCACTTCTGCACGTCATGGCATGTTATGGTGACCATCTCCAACGACCATAGCGTCTAGTGGCCCAACATAATGATAAGGCCCCGTTTATACTTCGTCGCGGCGCGATGGGATGGCCACGCAATGAGGCCAAATTGATCGATCGCGTCGCACAATCAATATGGCCACTATACGTGGCGTCGCGTTGCGCCGCGACGAAGTATAAACGGGGCCTAAGGGATATAGGACCGCGTAAGGCCAGGGACATAGTTCCATCGCCGCGATCCCATCGCGGCGCTCAGTTCATGGCCATATCGTCGCACGCGGTCGAATAGTCAAAGGTAACTTCTCCGCGGCTGCCGCAACAGTGGCGGTCGGAATGCGCGATGGCTTCCCGCGCCCATCGCGGGCATGGCATACTTTTTCGCGCCGCGCGCGGTGTTTAGCGTTGGTCCTGAACGGATCGTCGTCGCGCTCCCTTGCAGAGCTATGGGCGATGCGACTAGCAGTTCAAATTCGTTCGCGTCGCTCTGCAAAACTCATCGGGAATTATCCACAAAGCCTAATATCCACCAGAAAAAGGAATATCGTCGCTAGTAGCTTATTGTCCGTTGAATAGTTATGAATTGGACGTAGTAGCTGAATCTGCACTCGACTACAACTCCCATAGAGTTCTTTTTGCTATACTCCGCGATAAGTGTAGTCATCTCTGGCTACCGCAATTTCTATTGCAAATCATGCCTCTCCTCACCATAATTCGCTCGATGATTTATTTGGTCCTTGTATGGTAGAGGAGATTGGTTTGCCGAGAAGGTGCCGCCACTCGTCGTCGGCAACGGAGAAAATCCGCCTCCGGACGGGGTGCCTAAATTAGAAATCACGAATTTCGTAGTAGGGTCTTGTTCGTAATAAAGCTACACATTTATTTATTATATTTATATCCTATACGTGGATAACCACACCATAATATCTAAGAACATTCAACACAATTACGCTCCAGCGTAAAAGAGAATAGAGGTAAACAGTAGACAGGTAACACTAGGATTACTCAGAACATGATTTCAAACTCTAAGTATCTCAAAAGTAGGTCGGAACGGCCCAAGTGTTGTATGGTCAGAATCTCTTCTCTCTCTGGAAGCAGCAGATGCAGGTACCTCGATCCTAGTCCGGGAGGAGCCACATAACTAAAATGTATGTAACGAAATAAATTGGCACTTGCCGAGCGGCTCATAGAGAAGAAGATATGATCTAAAGTAGAAAAATTCACAAACAAACAAACGAAAAAATTACATTTGTTTTCGCCGCGGTTGTAAGCCGGTAAAGTTATGCCTCCTCCTCATCATGTTAGAGCCTGGTTATAACATGTCAAACTGCGGTCAGCACGCGCCATGTGGCTTTAAGCGACCTCCTCACCATGTTAGATCGTGGTTATAACAAGCGGTGGTCAGCACGTGGCATGCCTCCATTGTGTCGCTTTTTGCCCGCCGAAACGGTTGTAAAACCGCGGCGATTTTATTTTTCATTCGTTTGTTCCTTCGTTTTTTCTTTTTTCAGGTCATTTCTTCTTCTCTAGGAGCGGCTCGGTAAGTCCCAATTCCCAATTCAATTCATTTCAATTCATTCGCTCCTAGAGAAGAAGAAATGACATGAAAAAAGAAAACGAACGAACAAACAAAAAAAAAATCGCCGCGGTTTCACAACCGTTTCGGCGGGCAAAGAGCGACATAATGGAGGCATGCCACGTGCTGACCACCGCTTGACATGTTATAACCACGATCTAACATGGCGAGGAGGGCGATTAAAGCCACATGGCGCGTGCTGATCGCCGCCTGGCATGTTACAACCAGGATCTAACATGATGAGGAGGAGATATAACTTTGCCGGCTTACAACCGCGGCGAAAACAAATGTAATTTTTTCGTTTGTTTGTTTGTGAATTTTTCTACTTTAGGTCATATCTTCTTGTCTAGTCCCAATTTATTTCGTTACATACATTTTAGTTATGTGGCCTCCTCGGACTAGGATAGATCCCTCGACCCCAACAGAACTCTGCGCAGAGCTAGGGGCGACGGAAGTTGAACCGTTGGTAGCGTTAGCTCTCTGCCTCCGCGCATAGGGCGGGCTCAAGTAGGCCGGAAAAAGCGAAAGCAATGAACCAAAACCACTTCTTCCCACCACGCCGCTCGTCTACCCACTGCATAACCACTGCTCGGCCGTCGTCGCTTTTTCCGGCCTACTTGAGCCCGCCTCCTGCGCGGAGGCAGAGGGTTAATGCTACCAACGGTTCAAATCCGTCCTCCCTAACTCTGCGCAGAGTTGAATTGAGATCTAGATATATGCATTTTGTTGCTTCCCAGAGAGAGGCGATTCTGCACATTTACAACACTTGGGCCGTTCAACCTACCGTTGAGATAGTCTCGTGGTAAGATGATGGGCAACCAAGAATAGAGACTTCGGCCGACCACCTTCTCAAATACTTCCTAGCGAGTTTGACTGATTGCTTTCCTCGAGAATCTCGGAAGTTCAATAACTTGAATTCAATGATTGAAATCAAATCCGTATTCATAGTTTTCTTGTTGTTTTGCACAGACTCAAGCCCAACAATGTCGCGCTTGCATTTAGGACGGAATACAGTGGTGTCGTACTATAGCTCGAACATACGATTTATGCGCTAAAAAATAAATGAGCAATTGGATTTGCTCATAATGACTTAAACACTGCTTACAGCTCTATCAACTTTCCTTGATAAAGCATCACCCTCCCCAGACAGGTCCGGTTCTAAGTCACCACCTCATAGGCACCACCTGCCGGCTGTACACGTGCTTGTTGGATGATAGTAGCCATTCATAAGGATAAAGGATAAGGGACGGCGTTATTCCATCCTCTTTGGGATGCGCCACGCATTTCACTTCTACGGGATGTCGTGGAGGCGTGTTGAATGCGTATTTGGCCTTACAATGGCTTGCGGTGGCCAGCCGATGCATAAGTCAGCGCTTTATCCTTCCCAGACAAGTCTGGTACCAATTCACCGGAGAGATGCAAGGCTTGGTTGGCTTGGGCGGGAAATCTGAACCAGGAACCTGGTATTGGGTGCTGGCGACAGCCGGCGCCTCCTCCGACTGCGCTCCATGCGCCCAGTAGCCATTCATACAGCTAGTTAATCTGGCTATCGACAGATATTTGATGCTAATCCTAGTCGGACCTTCTACGACTACTTTATTAAATGTTACACATCATAGGGGTGACGAAAGAAAATCATTTTAGCCTGATAGGATTCAACGGACATTCTTTTCTGGCCAAAAAGAGGAAATGTAATCATTTACACCACCAATATGCATCTTTCTCTTCTTCTATGCCCACCCGGTGGCGAAGACCAGTTTCCAAGTGTGACGCAACTTCTTTGAATTAATTACGTGATTGGGTGAATCTCATCGGTTATTCAACTGATATGCAGCGCAGTCCAGTGTGCGTTACTTGCCATCTTAACTAGGGAAGGGTTTCAGGCGTATGTCTGAACGGTGAAAACGGATATCACTGCGAGAATCTCTACCTTTCAAATAGCAGAAAATATGCTTCATCTCTGCAATGTGCTTGAACCTTCGTATTTAGGTTACTAAGATAGGGTACCTACTAAGATTGTTTACAATGAAAAAATCGAAAAAGTGCAGAAAAAAATTCATCAACGCAATTTTCTCAAGAAACGGTTTGTATCATGTCAGCTACAAAGAACGACTTGCAGCGCTTGGTGAAAACTCACTTAAAATGAGAAGAATTTTGCATGATCAAAATCTCGTGTTCAAGATTCTCTTTGGCTGTTTTGATATTGATAAAAGAGAAATATTCGATTTCTTAGATTTTGCTGAGAGATTAAGAGGTCATCCATTTCGCATTTTCATAAGAAAAGTTCGCTCCCGACAGTTCCATAGCTCTTTTCTAGTAAAAGCTACAAAAACATGGAATAGCTTGCCTAATGCAATAGTTTCTTCGCCAACCCCAGCTAATTTTAATCATAAACTTGAAGCGCATCTCAAACAAAACGGTTCTTTCTGACATTTCTTTTCTCTAAATTCCAGATAACGATTTAATGCAAGCGATTTTCGATTCACATTCTTAGAAAATGTTCAACAACAGGTCAAAAACTTTCATAAACATATAGGACATGAAAAATTAACTGCAAGTTAATTTACAAACGAATCAGCTATATTTTGATAAAGTACCTTTTTCAGTGAGTCAACTGCTAGTTTCTTTGAAAAACAAACACTTTTTGCGGTACTAATGGAAGAAATCCTTTCCCGCAAATCTTCAAAAGAAATCGTTCGCAGCAATATTTTGTGATCAAATAATTTTGTATATCTTTTGATACGATAACTGCTCTTCACTTTTGCTGGTGTTTCAAGAGCCAACTTTTGCAGTGTTTTTTGTGTTCAACTTGTTTTGCACCACTTTTGGCTCAATAAATGTTCTGTTCTGTTCTATTTAGGCGGTCTGAAAGCTTGCTATGGAATGGCACAGCCGCACAAGGTAATAGCTTCCAAGCATTGAATATGCAGAAAAATGCAAAATACTGCGAGACACGGGACCGAATACATCGCCCGCACCTATGAAACAGCATCGGAAGGTATTGCCTTGTGCGGCTATGCGATTCCATAGTAAACCTTCACAACCCGTAATTTGGCAGGTTCAAGGACTTTGCAAAGATGGATTATACTTCTCTACTATTGCTATTTCTCGCTGCGGTATCCATTTTCATCGTCCAAACACATGCCTGAGAACCGTCCCTGGTGAGTAGGATGTTTGGGAACAACTGAAGAATCATTAGCTTTGAAACAGCTCCTTTAAGGCTATCTGGTTAGGTTCTTGCTCTTGTTAGTTAGTTCTATCATTTCTAAAAGGCATGACAGGTTGAACAGAAATTGAGCTACTCACTGATCACAACCTGGAACTTGATTTTCGCCAAAGACATATATTCACGATGAGCTAAAACAGGTGCCGTTAAGTCGAACAATCCGAACCCCTACAAGGACTATGAGGTTTACAACTGGAAACGCAGAAGGCGCAATGCGCAGACGGGGGGGGGGGGGGGGGGTAGCCCACAAGCACTCAAAAAAGTTGCGAGTTTTTACCCGTTTGACCTAGGCTCCTCTCGTTGCAACTTGCATTGCACGTACGTACGCGTCAGTTTGTGTACAATGTGCGAAATTCCACGTCACCATATCCGACTGCTACGCTCAAGGCGGCCGAAGCACATGGGCCGAAGCACATGAACCCCCCCCCCCCCCCCCCGATCGCTCATTGCGCCATGCAAACTGTAAGAATGCACTTTGTGGGACCATGGAACATACAGTTAGAATACCTTAGGAATATTACGGCAAACCTCATTTGGAAATTCTTTGTACAGTCAGCGTAGGCGCAGCCATATTTGTTAGGTGAGCGCAGAACTATTGCGAGAAGGGCACCTAATACACTAATGGTAAGCAAAAGGTTAAAAGGGTCGAGCTCACACAACCAAAGAGGTCGCAACTATTTTAGGCACTAAACGGCATTTCTTTTTCCCACAGTTATTGCACTTTTATGGCGCCGTTCTGTCCAACAGCTCATACAATCGCCACGATGAATTGTAAGGGCAACGATAGCACAGCAATTAAAATCGTCTGTGAAGAAATGGGATTTTTGTGTGCCATTGCGGAGCCGAAATAGGTTAAACCGATCTATCCTAGTCCGGAGGGGGGGGAGCGCAGAACTATTGCGAGAAGGGCACCTAATACACTAATGGTAAGCAAAAGGTTAAAAGGGTCGAGCTCACACAACCAAAGAGGTCGCAACTATTTTAGGCACTAAACGGCATTTCTTTTTCCCACAGTTATTGCACTTTTATGGCGCCGTTCTGTCCAACAGCTCATACAATCGCCACGATGAATTGTAAGGGCAACGATAGCACAGCAATTAAAATCGTCTGTGAAGAAATGGGATTTTTGTGTGCCATTGCGGAGCCGAAATAGGTTAAACCGATCTATCCTAGTCCGGAGGGGGGGGAGCGCCACAGAATTGCAGATTATGTAACAAACCAGTCGTTCGGCGGCCTAGCGGCCGCCTACGACTGGTTGGGGGCTTCGCCCCCAAACCCCGAGAATAGGACGCCATGGCCGCTACGGGTTTCCTATTCTTTCCTAGGCCTTCTGACCATTATGTTAATCGAGATGGATCGGCTGATCTTCCTCGACGTGATCCTCAAAAAATCGATAATATCGATCGATATCGATTGATCCGACTTCAGATTCGTGTTCAGCGACCTCGATTACCCCCAGGGCCGAAGTTTCGCGCCACTTGAACGCCATCCTCAAAAAATCGATAATACCGATCGATATCGATTGATCCGACTTCAGATTCGTGTTCAGCGACCTCGATTACCCCCACGGCCAAAGTTTCGCGCCACTTGAGCGCCATCCTCAAAAAATCGATAATATCGATCGATATCGATTGGTCGACTTCAAATTCGAGTTCAGCGACCTCGATTACCCCCACGGCCAAAGTTTCGCGCCACTTGAGCGTCATCCTCAAAAAATCGATAATATCGATCGATATCGATTGGTCGACTTCAAATTCGAGTTCAGCGACCTCGATTACCCCCACGGCCGAAGTTTCGCGCCACTTGAGCGTCATCCTCAAAAAATCGATAATATCGATCGATATCGATTGATCCGACTTCAGATTCGTGTTCAGCGACCTCGATTACCCCAGGGCCAAAGTTTCGCGCCACTTGAGCGCCATCCTCAAAAAATCGATAATATCGATCGATATCGATTGGTCGACTTCAGATTCGTGTTCAGCGACCTCGATTACCCCCAGGGCTGAAGTTTCGTGCCGCCGACGTGTTCGGCACGTCTGCGGCTCGCCAAACACGGTTGTCGACGTGTTCGGCACGTCTACGGCATCGCCAGGCACGGTTGCCGACGTGCTCGGCACGTCTACGGCTCGCCATGCGCGGTCGCCGACGTGTTCGGCTGCCGCGCCCCAACTCAAAGTCGGACGGACGGACAGTGTGACACACACACACAGTGACACACACACACACACAGTGACACACACACACACGCTTGCTGCTTTATATATAGTAGGATTTTCTTGACACTCACAGAGCGGTTTGAAGAGAGCAGAATAGGACCTAAAAACAAAGAACGATACGAAAAAAACAAGCTTAAAAGAAACAAACAATCGCGCTTCTAAAGACGTCTTTGTGGACAAAGCGCATTCAAACAAAGCTGACCGCGGCCTGACATGTTATAACACGGATCTAGCATAGTGAGGGGGCAAATAAAGCCGCATGTCGCATGCCACGTGCTGACCGCCGCCTGACATGTCATAATCAGGATCCACCATAGTAAGGAGGCGTCTGTTTACAACCGCGGTGGAACCGTATTTAATTTTGTCTTTGTGAAATTTGTCAGCTTAGGCTCTATTTTGTTCTCATCAATCCCCTCTGTGAGTGTCAAGTCAATTGTTACATAATTTTTAAATCTGTGCCCCCAGACTAGGATAGATCCGTTGAAGTCTTCAAAGACTTTGCACTATGTATACATGGGAACAGTCGTGGTGAACAAACTGATAAGTAGTGCAAGACCATCACAGGACGACCTTTTTGCTGTGTAAAAAACGATCTGGCTTAGACAATGTCACGAAACTCACAGACAGTGTTTCTCTTCCGACAAAAACGCATGAGAATCTCAAAGCTATGGAAAATTTGAGCAAAGCTGGACCCTAATCTGGTACGCTGAGACGCTGCAATAAACAATGAATCTCATTCAGTCGTACTCAAAAATTTATTTGTAGTGCTATTTGAAAGCAGCATTTCCAGCAGGAGTTTTCAGATTTCTCTAAACTCATTAATAACTCGAACGGCATCACTCGCCTGCACTGATGGCTACAACAATGTCGTGGTAAATGAAGTCAGTTTGTCTGAATACCTTCCGATAACGGCAATAGATAAGTGAAAGCTGAAAGGTCAATCCTTGAACACACTTGGAACAAGGAAGCTATCATCTAACGACAAGAGTAAGATATGGAGGTGATATTTCAGCTCACCCTTAGCCAAACAGTGCAGGGTAGTGTAATCGGAAGAGCCGCGATCTCTCATACGCACCCCAAAACAGGGTTTAAGGTACGGATTCCTCCCGATTCTTCTAAGCCTTTCCTTCTCTCCTGGGTAAAGGAGTTGGTACCATTCCTCTCAGGGACGAATAGAGTACTGACTTATTCACTGGCCGGATCACCGCTTGTCACTGCATAGGCTATTGTACAATTTCAAAATGCCCTATTTTTGCCTCGTAGAGGTAGAATGTGTAGCACATTTCAGAATGGGATAATACTTAGCTTCACCTCTATCCACATCTTTGCTTTCATAGTTGTAAGAATCAAAATAAATAAATAAACATGAAAGTAGGGCGACTAACAACACAGAGCCCGAAAATAAAAACAAATAGCATAAACATTCACGCTCAAATTCAGAACATCGCTTTGCTAAGGTCATATCGTTAGTCGCGCGAAAGAATCGATTTTTGTCGAAACTTCCAACATGAGAGCAATACCCTTCGCTGGGAGCTCAATTTAAATCAGAAACTGGAGCATGAACAATGGCTATTCCCTGCTTTCCACAGAAACTGGAGCATGAACAATGGCTATTTTATTATGCTGCCCACAAGAACGGCGTCATCTGTAAGTGGAGTGTTCAGAAGTGTTCAAGGTGCCGTTAAGTTACCAGGAAGAAGCACTGCTTATGACGTATACCAAAGAGGACGGATCTATCCTAGTTGGGGGGGGGGTCCACAGATTCGAAAATTATGCAACAAATTCACTTGAGACTTACCAAGCGGCTCCTAGAGAACACGATGTGCCCTAAAAGAAACAAAAAAAAACGAATGCCAAACAAAAAAAAAATCGCCGCGGTTTTACAGCCGTCTCGGCGGGCAAAGAACAACGCAATGGAGGCATGCCGCATGCTGACCACCGCCTGACATGTTATAACCAGGATCTAACATGGTGAGGACGGCGCATGAAGCCGCATGCCGCGTGCTGATCGCCGCCTGACATGTTATAACCAGGATCGAACATAGTGAGGAGGGCACATAACTTTGCCTGCTTACAACCGCTGCGAAAACAAATGTAATTTTTTCGTTTTTTTCTCAGCGTGAATTTTTCTAATTTAGGTCCTATCTTGTTCTGTAGGAGCTGCTCGGTAAGCCTCAAGCAATTTTTTCGTTTTTTTTTTCAGTGTGAATTTTTCTAATTTAGGTCCTATCTTGCTCTGTAGGAGCTGCTCGGTAAGCCTCAAGCAATTTTTTCGTTTTTTTTTTCTCCATGAATTTTTCTAGTTTAGGTCCCCTCTTGTTCTGTAGGAGCTGCTCGGAAAGCCTCAAGTCAAATTGTTACATAATTTTTAATTCTAGGGACCCCCCCCCCCCCGACTAGGACAGATCCAGAACGACACTTGGCAAGAATTCTGCTTCTGCAGGTGCAAGCAAGATGCTTGTGTCCTGAGCTGGACTACTGAAAAAGATCCTGGATATGGAAAATTCTTAGGCGGACACTGTGGAAAGGCCCATTCCGGAGGTGGCTATACATGTAGGGGCAGCATTCCCGCTAAATTCCCTGCACAGTTACTCACTGTTGTAGTTATACAGTATCATTATGAAGCTCGTATGAACGCGTGTAGCAGTCGGAGAAGACCTTGGGCTTCTCACCTCGTGTCAATTTATGGTTTGGTGATTTCCTCGCAAGCCAGCTAAGCCTTCCACCCCCTACTAAGGATCGGTGAAATGGTATCAGACTTGTCTGAGAAGGATAAAGGGTACTAACGATAGGCGGGATGGCATCCGCTGCACACCGGCAAGGTATCTTGAAACGGGTAAGTTAGATCAGCCAGACCTCGGAGTTCCCTCCCTTGAATAATTCTGTTCCAATCTCGGAGTGCCGGATAAAGCGCTGACTTGTTCATCGGCTGGCTACTGCAAATCATTATATAGACCAAATAAAGACGCTTTAAAATCGCCTTCACGACATCCCGTAAAAATAGAATGCGTGGTGCATCCCGAAAGGTTAGAGTGTCTATCCTAATCCGGCGGGGGGGGGGAGCACTGAATTAAAAATTATGCAACAAATTGACTTCACACTCACAGGGCGGATTGAAGAGAACAGAATAAGGCTTAAGCTGACAAATTTCACAATGAAAACAGAAAAGAAAAAATGACATACGGTTTCACCGCGGTTGTAAACAAACAACGTTGGCGCAACACGTGGACGGGGTAGGCAGTCCTTGGCTTCGACCGCCTTGAACAAAGCAGTCGGGTTTGGTGACGTGGAATTTCCCCATTGTACGCGTACGTACGTGTAGTGCAAGTTGCAGCTAGGTCAAACGGGTAAAAACCCGTAACTTTTTCGAGTACTGATGGACTGTCCCCCTCGTCCACTAGTTGCGCCACAACGTTATGCGCCCTCTCACTATGAGGGATCCGCGTTATAACATGTCAGGCGGCAGTCAGCACGCTGTTTGCGGCTTCATTTGCTCCCTCACTAAGCTAGATCCGTGTTATAACATGTCAGGCGGCGGTCAACTGTGTTTGAATGCGCTTTGCCCGCCGAGACCTGTAGAACCGCGGTTATTTGTTTGTTTGTTCGTTTCGTTCTTTTTTTAGGTCCTGTTCTGTTCTCGTTGATCCACTCTGTGAGTGTCAAGTCAATTTGTTACAAAATTTTTAATTTTGTGGCTCCCCGAACTAGGATAGATCCGTTGAAGTCTTCAAAGACTTTGCACTATGTATACATGGGAACAGTCGTGGTGAACAAACTGATAAGTAGTGCAAGACCATCACAGGACGACCTTTTTGCTGTGTAAAAAACGATCTGGCTTAGACAATGTCACGAAACTCACAGACAGTGTTTCTCTTCCGACAAAAACGCATGAGAATCTCAAAGCTATGGAAAATTTGAGCAAAGCTGGACCCTAATCTGGTACGCTGAGACGCTGCAATAAACAATGAATCTCATTCAGTCGTACTCAAAAATTTATTTGTAGTGCTATTTGAAAGCAGCATTTCCAGCAGGAGTTTTCAGATTTCTCTAAACTCATTAATAACTCGAACGGCATCACTCGCCTGCACTGATGGCTACAACAATGTCATGGTAAATGAAGTCAGTTTGTCTGAATACCTTCCGATAACGGCAATAGATAAGTGAAAGCTGAAAGGTCAATCCTTGAACACACTTGGAACAAGGAAGCTATCATCTAACGACAAGAGTAAGATATGGAGGTGATATTTCAGCTCACCCTTAGCCAAACAGTGCAGGGTAGTGTAATCGGAAGAGCCGCGATCTCTCATACGCACCCCAAAACAGGGTTTAAGGTACGGATTCCTCCCGATTCTTCTAAGCCTTTCCTTCTCTCCTGGGTAAAGGAGTTGGTACCATTCCTCTCAGGGACGAATAGAGTACTGACTTATTCACTGGCCGGATCACCGCTTGTCACTGCATAGGCTATTGTACAATTTCAAAATGCCCTATTTTTGCCTCGTAGAGGTAGAATGTGTAGCACATTTCAGAATGGGATAATACTTAGCTTCACCTCTATCCACATCTTTGCTTTCATAGTTGTAAGAATCAAAATAAATAAATAAACATGAAAGTAGGGCGACTAACAACACAGAGCCCGAAAATAAAAACAAATAGCATAAACATTCACGCTCAAATTCAGAACATCGCTTTGCTAAGGTCATATCGTTAGTCGCGCGAAAGAATCGATTTTTGTCGAAACTTCCAACATGAGAGCAATACCCTTCGCTGGGAGCTCAATTTAAATCAGAAACTGGAGCATGAACAATGGCTATTCCCTGCTTTCCACAGAAACTGGAGCATGAACAATGGCTATTTTATTATGCTGCCCACAAGAACGGCGTCATCTGTAAGTGGAGTGTTCAGAAGTGTTCAAGGTGCCGTTAAGTTACCAGGAAGAAGCACTGCTTATGACGTATACCAAAGAGGACGGATCTATCCTAGTTGGGGGGGGGGTCCACAGATTCGAAAATTATGCAACAAATTCACTTGAGACTTACCAAGCGGCTCCTAGAGAACACGATGTGCCCTAAAAGAAACAAAAAAAAACGAATGCCAAACAAAAAAAAAATCGCCGCGGTTTTACAGCCGTCTCGGCGGGCAAAGAACAACGCAATGGAGGCATGCCGCATGCTGACCACCGCCTGACATGTTATAACCAGGATCTAACATGGTGAGGACGGCGCATGAAGCCGCATGCCGCGTGCTGATCGCCGCCTGACATGTTATAACCAGGATCGAACATAGTGAGGAGGGCACATAACTTTGCCTGCTTACAACCGCTGCGAAAACAAATGTAATTTTTTCGTTTTTTTCTCAGCGTGAATTTTTCTAATTTAGGTCCTATCTTGTTCTGTAGGAGCTGCTCGGTAAGCCTCAAGCAATTTTTTCGTTTTTTTTTTCAGTGTGAATTTTTCTAATTTAGGTCCTATCTTGCTCTGTAGGAGCTGCTCGGTAAGCCTCAAGCAATTTTTTCGTTTTTTTTTTCTCCATGAATTTTTCTAGTTTAGGTCCCCTCTTGTTCTGTAGGAGCTGCTCGGAAAGCCTCAAGTCAAATTGTTACATAATTTTTAATTCTAGGGACCCCCCCCCCCCCGACTAGGACAGATCCAGAACGACACTTGGCAAGAATTCTGCTTCTGCAGGTGCAAGCAAGATGCTTGTGTCCTGAGCTGGACTACTGAAAAAGATCCTGGATATGGAAAATTCTTAGGCGGACACTGTGGAAAGGCCCATTCCGGAGGTGGCTATACATGTAGGGGCAGCATTCCCGCTAAATTCCCTGCACAGTTACTCACTGTTGTAGTTATACAGTATCATTATGAAGCTCGTATGAACGCGTGTAGCAGTCGGAGAAGACCTTGGGCTTCTCACCTCGTGTCAATTTATGGTTTGGTGATTTCCTCGCAAGCCAGCTAAGCCTTCCACCCCCTACTAAGGATCGGTGAAATGGTATCAGACTTGTCTGAGAAGGATAAAGGGTACTAACGATAGGCGGGATGGCATCCGCTGCACACCGGCAAGGTATCTTGAAACGGGTAAGTTAGATCAGCCAGACCTCGGAGTTCCCTCCCTTGAATAATTCTGTTCCAATCTCGGAGTGCCGGATAAAGCGCTGACTTGTTCATCGGCTGGCTACTGCAAATCATTATATAGACCAAATAAAGACGCTTTAAAATCGCCTTCACGACATCCCGTAAAAATAGAATGCGTGGTGCATCCCGAAAGGTTAGAGTGTCTATCCTAATCCGGCGGGGGGGGGGGAGCACTGAATTAAAAATTATGCAACAAATTGACTTCACACTCACAGGGCGGATTGAAGAGAACAGAATAAGGCTTAAGCTGACAAATTTCACAATGAAAACAGAAAAGAAAAAATGACATACGGTTTCACCGCGGTTGTAAACAAACAACGTTGGCGCAACACGTGGACGGGGTAGGCAGTCCTTGGCTTCGACCGCCTTGAACAAAGCAGTCGGGTTTGGTGACGTGGAATTTCCCCATTGTACGCGTACGTACGTGTAGTGCAAGTTGCAGCTAGGTCAAACGGGTAAAAACCCGTAACTTTTTCGAGTACTGATGGACTGTCCCCCTCGTCCACTAGTTGCGCCACAACGTTATGCGCCCTCTCACTATGAGGGATCCGCGTTATAACATGTCAGGCGGCAGTCAGCACGCTGTTTGCGGCTTCATTTGCTCCCTCACTAAGCTAGATCCGTGTTATAACATGTCAGGCGGCGGTCAACTGTGTTTGAATGCGCTTTGCCCGCCGAGACCTGTAGAACCGCGGTTATTTGTTTGTTTGTTCGTTTCGTTCTTTTTTTAGGTCCTGTTCTGTTCTCGTTGATCCACTCTGTGAGTGTCAAGTCAATTTGTTACAAAATTTTTAATTTTGTGGCTCCCCGAACTAGGATAGATCCACTCCGTCTTTTATCCTTAACGCTTAACCATCTGAAGGATTTTGGGGCTACCAATACAGCATCCGTAGGGAGTATTTGATATTTTTGACAGTCACTGTTTGCCGTCATTTCAAATTAACCGAACTGAACACTCAAATAGGGGTCAAATACGCATTCAAATTGTACCCACGACATCGCCTTGATGTAGAATGCGTAGCGCATCCCAAGATGAATTGAGTAGCGTCGTTCCTTTTATCATTGATTATGAAGATATGAAGAATTCACGCCTATCTGAGACCACTTTGCCCCCAATCAATCGGTATTTTGGCGGCTGAAATTCTACTTACAATGGCCTACAGTCGCAAGCTGTCATTTTGTCATGTTTCTGACGTGACGAAAAGTTTGAAACTGAACTGATCTTAGACGGTTCTGGTCGTTTAGTTATCAAAGCAAGAATGAAACGAAGTGAAATAGGTGAACACAACTGCTGAAAAAGCTCACTTCTCGCCCCCAACGATGGGAACTCCGTTTCGTTGATAATGGTTGAGTGAGACTGTGAGCCAGGCAGTGCGAAATTGATCTGTGAGGCTGATCTTCTATCTGTCGCTACACCGCCTCCTACAGAACTCATACGAGATGATGGTTGTAGGTCAGCTGTTCATCAACTGAAATTCGTCACACACAGTTTAACAGAGACGCACGGACGTCGTGCCGACGACGACGGCGAACACAAACTCGGTCGAGCTCGACATAACACATCGATATTCAGACATTGTTATAACAACCCTAGACGTGAGCCACATATGGGTCACGTAGTTGAGGATCAAACATATATCGCTCGAAACACGTCTCATACGGAATGACATAAGTCCCGAGCACCGGAAAGCAGAGTAGGCGAACGCTGGTACGAGAGTCTCCCATGAGCAATAAGAAGGGATGCATAGAAGGGCCATTTTGCACGGGACGGGGCGTAACAATCGGCGTCTGATTTGTATTCAAGACGCTTCCTTCGCACCTAAACGTCTCGCTTTACTGGAGACATGCGAAGAAATCAATTCGTGACTACACGCTGACCAAATGTGCGGGAATTATGTGGCAAAGCTCAAACTCAAGCCTTTGATAGGGTATGCCATAAGAGACTAAAGGCTAAACTGATCATAGTGGGCATACATCCTCGAGTAACTTCTCGGATAGCTGAATTTCTAGACCGGAGAACTTTTACTGTAAGCGCTTATTCCAATTATTCAGCACCTCAACCGGCTCTTATGGTTAGTCGCATTCCACAAGGTTGCGTTCTATCCCCTATTCTGTTCAATATCTATACCCACGGACTACCGTCATTAATAACGAGCTCAGGAGTTGAAACACATAGCTTTTGCGGATGACTTGAAAAGTTACCATAGCTCACCCCTCCATGATCAAAACCTGCAGCGAGCCATAAATGCTGTTGATCGCTGGTCTCATGAGTGGCGGCTCCATTTGTCAAAGGAAACACTAAGGTGCCCCATTTAGGAAGAACAAATCCCGGCTACACATGCAAGTTAGGCGAAGACGAAGATGAGATTACAAACACTGATCAGGCGAGAGATCTTGGGTTTCTCTTCGATGCAAATTTGACTTTGGACGCGCATTGCGAACAAATTGCAAATAAAGCGATAGCTGTAGTACACAATCTCTTTGGAACTCTTTCCACAAAAAAAAACCCCTCTGTCGTCGTCAAAGCTTACAAGACTACGTTATGCCGATACTTGAGTATGGAACAATAATTTTTTACCCAGTTAAACTAACTAACTTTAATACTTGAACTCGAAAAAGCCCAAAATAGCTTCGCTAGGAAGCTATTTATCAGGAAATGTGGATTTGATTGCCATTGCTATTTCCAAAAATGAAGTACGAAACAAACAGCTTGGACTACAGACACTTTCAAACAGACGAAGAATATACGACCTCGTCATGGTCCATAAAATCCTTCTTGGTTTCCATGGACTTGAAAAACATGACTTCTTCATGGTGAGACCATCTAGAACCTGAAGTGGAGGACAGAAGCTTTCATTAAATACTGCAAAATCACCAATTCGGCATAATTTCTTTGTCAATAGAGGTTCGGATTATATGGAACTCGGAAAAAAGCAGCTATTCCATACAGGCTGAAACCATTTATTGCGAATGCAAGTCGATTCATAAACAATTCTAGGAGATAACGGGATCTTGTGGCAGAGTCCCCCTTGGTTTGTTCTCTCTTCTAATCTTTATTTATCTCTGGGTGATCTTTCTAGTTATTCTGCTTTCGCCTAGATCTTTAGTCAGTGTCATATGGATGTTATTCTATACCATTTTTAATTGCACTGCTCTTCAGTGCATTTTAGCCATGTAATAAATAATAATAATAATAATAATAATAACTCACCAGAAAAATCATCGCGAGAGTGTCACCTAGGGACCACGTAATTCAATAAACCCCAGAAAATTTGATGAAAACAGAAGTTGCGCAAAATTTCAGTCTTATAGTAAGACAGCCTTGAATAGATTCTCCTTGGATACTTTAGCCAAGGAATTTTCAAAAGAGAATTAAGCCCTTTAACGAAAACGAGAAAGTTATCGAAAATTCAATTCTTCACAGAGCGACCCCTAATACGTTGCCTATGTATCCTTCAGCTCAGGATCTTTAGTTTTAAAAAATCTTTTTTTTTAGTAATGACGGGGAAATGGTGCAAAACGGTGCAATCTCAATCGGGGGGGGGGGGGGAGCAGTCCATTTCAACTTCTAACTTCTAACTTCTTCTGCTTAAATTGTCAATTGGTGTCCTTCCAATATCAAAATCGGTTTTCTAAATTGCTTTCCTAGTCGGGGGAGGGAGTAATGAAAACACAGTAAATTGAACAGAAACCTGGAACAATTACAATACTATAAAACCACGTAAACACGTTAAAGCAACGTTATTACCTTAATTAATTAATGCATAGCGGTTTGCGATTTCTTTCCAAAGCAAATAGAGTTTTGGATCACAACCGTGCTGCCCTGCATAGTGCCCCCCCCCCTCCCTGCACCTTGCTTCAGCGTAACCCTCGGACATTTCCAAGGGAGGGGATCAGGTAAGTTAAGGCATTCATATGTTGTATTGCATGTTGTATGTATTTATGCGTAGCTACCATTGACAATTCATAATGGACTGCCCCTCCCCCCCCCCTCGGATTGGGATTGCACCCCAAAATGTTCCATTCAAAACCTTATCATACAGTCTGGAACATTATTCCGTCGCGTCGCTCTATCATTGAATATCGCGCAGTTTGCATGGTGCCAATAGAGATACGAAGACGTGGTGGTCTCGCAACGATTGTCGTTACGGTAACGTTTGAAAACGTAGTAGCCTAGTAAGAGCGTCTTGTAATTTCACTCCTCTAGTAAAACAGCCTCAAATAAATTGTCTATGGATGCTTTAGCTAAGGGATTTTCAAGAGGGTGTTAAGCCCTTTAACAAAAACGGGAAAATTATCGAAAATCCAATTCTTCTAGAAGATCAGTCCCCTAATACGTTGTCTATGTATCCTTCAGCTCAGGGTATTTAGTTTAAAAAAAAGCGCTTCTTTCAGCGATGATGGGAAAATGACTCGCTGATACATTTACAACCGAAAAAACCCGTACGAGTTGTCTACCGTAATTTTGAAGTGAAACTCAGGAAACTCGTTGCAGAACTACGCAGTTGTTTATCTCTGTCTTAATCAGTCGCCGCGACTCATGCTATTTGCAACTTTTTCTTCAGTTCTGAGTATTCAGCTGCTACTTCGTCTCCTACTCTTCAAACTATTTTGTTTTCCCTTTCACAAACAGAACTGAAGAAAAAGTTGCAAATGTCGTGAGCCGCGACGAAAGACTAGGACAGGAATAAACAACGCGTAGTTCCAGAGCGATTTTCCTGAATTTCACTTCGAAATTACGGTGGACAACTTCTACGGGTTTTTCCCGTTGTAAATGTATCAAGCAGTGGGAAAATGGTGCAAAACGTTGGATTCTTCTTGTTTGTGGATGGAGTGTCTACCAGCCGTTTTGTTCTGAAAACTTGAAGAATACCGACTGGTGACAAAAATCGAGAAATTTTGCGGTTTTCGACTTTCCTAGAAGAAAAGATCTCCAAATCTAATGTGTTTAGCTCAACGTTCCTTGTAGCTACTGGACGTTTGAACCACTTGCTACCTTACCGGGAACAAGAATAAAAGAAATTTCGGTGCAATCCTAATTGGTGGTGGCTACTCTTGAACGATTTTCCGTCCTAATCACAATTAATGGTCAACAACATGTATAAAAAAGTAAACTACACCGATCGGGTCGCGCGAAGACTCAATTTCCCAGTTCCTAGTTGGAAGAGAGAAACATAAACTCGCCGATACACTTACAACCGGTGAAAAACCCATCCGAGTTGTCCGGTGTGCACACAGCTGCGCGATTCAAACCCGGTTTTTACTAGCCATGTAACGCCCTTACTACAGGCTCTATACGTTGGAACCAGGGATGGAGGACGTTAATGACGCTATGACGCTCTATGGGATTTTCTGCCTATCAGAAGCCCCCCCCCCCCTTATTTACGTCGGAGAAGCATGCAAGCAAATATCACTAGCTGCGGTGACTGATTAGCAGAGGGTTAGGCAACTAGGTCCCGTAACGATTTCCCTGAATTTCACTCCGAACCTACGGTAGACAACTCAGACGGGTTTCTTTCCGGTTGTAAGTTTATCAAACACTGGAACCTAGAAAAAGACCATTCTCGGTACAAACCTAGTAAGGGAGGACCCCCATACTCGATTTGCACCGAGAACGGGTCATCTCCAAGCAGCTAAAACAGATAACGTCAATAAAACAAAATAAAAATTGGCCAAGACGCCATCAGCCAACGTTCTGGGTACAGGCAAGACAATGCACTTCACATCCTAATCATTTGTAAACGTCCCGAAGTAGCTCACAAATGTTGCATATTCGCTTGCGTAGTGCTGAAATTCTAAACAAAGGTTTCGCCATAGAGTATCGGAGGAGAAATCACTCGCCGATACACTTACAACCGGAAAAAACCCGTCCGAGTTGTCTGGGGTGCAACGCCCACAGCCGCGCTATTCAAACATGGTTTTTATTAACCATGGAACGCCCTTACTACAGGCTTTATACGTTGGAGCCAGGGATGAAGGACATTAACGACGCTACGACGCTTTATGGAATTTTCTGCCCATCAGAAGCCCCCCCCCCTCTGACCCTATTTGCGCCGGAGAAGCATGCAAGCAAGTATCGCTAGCTGCAGCGACTGATTAGCACAGGGATAGGCAACTCGGTCCCGTAACGATTTCCCCGAATTTCACTCCGAAACTACGGTGAATAACTCAGACGGGTTTTTTCCGGTTGTAAGTTTATCAAACACTGGAGAAATCTTATGTTTTCTGTGTTACTTATTTTGATTTTGTTAGTGCAATTGTTTTCTAAGGGATGAGTATGTTCTATGTATTTCAACATACTGAACGCATTCAGTTCTTATGAAATCGTTTAAGAGTGGCCACCACCAACTAGGATTGCACCGAAATTTCCCTTAGAAGGAACAAGCAAAGAAATTAAAGGTGCAGATATATGGAAGCCAAGCACGAAGACTCACAGCTGAAGGAACTGGAAATCACATCGAAAAGCAGGGATGATCCAGTGGGGGTGACAGGCCTTGCGAGCTGCGATCAATACGCATTGTCGCCCCAATCGAAGGGCACGTGGGTAGGGAATTAATCGATTCGCTAGCCAGATGGTCGGAGTTCGAAAATCGAAGACAAATCGAAGAAGTTCACAGTGGCTGAAGCAGCGGAAGGAGGAAAACGTAGGGAAACGGGCGATAGACCCCGGCGCTGCAGGTCAATGACGAGGACCGCTTGGCGGAATTCAGAAGCAGAAGCGGAGGGGATGAGGCGACGGACGTCACACGTGCGAGTGTGGATGGCCGGATGACTGAGTGTGAGACTTGTGTGTAGCGCACGATAATCGATTCGTCGTCCTGGTTCGAGTGGGTGCAGCAGCAGTTCATGGATCTCCGGAGACGACGCGGCGACGGCACGGGTCACCACCCATTCGGGCCACTCCACCAGCAGGAGGTCTGATGCTCCGTCGGAGCCACCGGTGCAGCGACTCCGAGATGGCGAATCGCTGTCTGCCTCTGCGTGTGTGTCTCTCTGTACGTCGTGACGATGACGATGGTGGTTTTCGTTGTCGTCGTCGGCGACGACGTTGTCTGTTGGTGGCGGCTGCGATACGACGTCGATCTCTGGCGTCTCCGACTCGTCGTCGCGCCGACTTCTGGTTCTCGTCGCCGTCCCACGTCGCGAACCTCTTCTCCACACGCGTACGCTGTGTCCGCTCTACTCGCTCTACACACACACACACGCGACGCTACCGCCACCCCCCACGAAGCGCGACGCGCCCCCCGTTCGTCGCACTCGTCCGTCGACCACGTCCTGCTCGTTGTCGAGGCTGTCGGTGGTCGGCGAGGACGAGGCGACGGGCACGGTTCGCAGGAATAATCAACGTTCACAGCCGGTCTGGCCATACCGTTCTTGGGTCCTCCACTTCGTTTCCGCAATAGCACCAGTTCTGCAGTATACATTGGGTCGAAAAGAATCACTTTTGGATATCCGGTTAGGATATTCCGACCCGAATCATCCAAAAATCCGAGGCCCGCGAGATTTCCAGTATCCAAATCTTCTAAAAATCCGGGGTTCTCAACATCGTCCTTATCCGAATCATCCAATTATCCGGAGATTTTCGATCGGATCTCATGTACAAGGTGTCTCAAAAAATGTATGCACTGTTTGAAAGGTGATAACGTTGCTCACAGTAAAGGTACTGAAGAAGTTGAGGGCACGTAGGGAAGCTTAAGGGCGTGTTCTTACTTCGCGACAAGAGCGACAAAAGCGACTGGAGCGACTGGGGCGACGGATGTAGCGTGGTGTACGCATTTCACACTACATTCGTCGCGGGAGTGTGGAGTACGCAGTTATTTACGTACACCACACTACATCTGTCGCCCCAGTCGCTACAGTCGCTCTTGTCGCTCTTGTCGCGAAGTATGAACAGGCCCTAAGAAAATAGAAATCTTCTGAAACGTGAGCGGTATGGACTGCGCAATGCGCTAGTCTGAAATCTTGCATTTTACATGCGATTGATTATGTTTTGCTTAGACGCTTGTTAAAATTTCTTCACAAAGTAGCCATTTTGATTGATTTCTGATTCTTTTAAGGTTTATAACTTAAAGTCACACTACGGATTGCAAAAAATGCAGGGTACCCCGAAAATAGTAAGTACTGTTTGACAGGTTCTAACATTGGGCAGTGAAGCTTTGAAGGTGTCTGACGAGGAGACTATCTCAACGGTAGGTCGGGACGGCCCAAGTGTCGTATATGGGTAGAATCGCCTCTCTCCGGGAAGTAACAAAACGCAAAAATCTCGACCCCAATACAACTCAGACAGATTTGCGTTTGAAACCGTGAGCGAGCCGGTTTGAAAACCGTTGGTTAGTAACCGACCATGAAAAGGTTTGGAACCGAGCACGAAGGGGTGGCCACGCCCCTCGCTGCGCAATAGCAACAAGTGCTGGCCTCTTTCGTGCTCGGTTTCAAACCCTTTCATTGTTGGTTACTAAACAACGGGTTTCAAACTGGTTGGTTGACGGTTTCAAACGCAGATTGTCCTGAGAACTCTGCGCCTAGTTAGGGACGACGGAGGATGGCCCGTGGGCGTCATTAGCCCTCTGCCTGCACTCGGGGGCGAGCTCAAATTGGCTGGAAACAGCATGACGAGCAAGCGGTGGTGGCGCAGTGGGCAGAGGTGCTGCGTAACCCCATCCCCCTGGGCCTTTTCATACTTCGCGACAAGAGCGGCAAGAGCGACAAAAGCGACTAAGGCGAGGGATGTAGTGTGGTGTACGTAAATAACTACGCATTTCACACTATATTCGTCGCGGACGGAGTGTGGAGTACGTAATTATTTACGTACACCACACTATGTCCGTCGCCCCAGTCGCTCTTGTCGCTCTTGTCGCGAAGTATGAACAGGCCCTAAGGCTTGAGTCTGTGCAAAACAACAAGAACACTATGAATACGATTCTGTCCATAAACATCATATGGCCCGTTCCGACCTAACGTTGAGATTGAGTCGCCTGATGAGACACATAAAAAGCACAGGACTCGATTAGTTGTGCATAGGCTGGATGCTTGTTAAAATCTTGTCACTACTAGGCTAGATTAACCTGCGCTGTGCTTCATTGAACGTTTAGAATTTGACAGTCACGTGAAATGCACGTAACATGAGCCACACCTTCCAAGATGGATTCTGTGGCTGACGAAGCAACATGCACAGCAATGGTTAATGTGGCCAAGTAGTTACAAGATTGTAACAAGCACTCAGCCCTTGCACAATTAATCGGGTCTGAAATGCAAGGCTTTAGGCGAAGGCGTGGCGCAATCTTGACTATGTGAACGCCACAAAAATTTCACTACCCTGTGCTTTCATATGGATCTCAAGCATCTTCAATAGCTGCACTAGCAGCAATGTTAGAACCTATCAAAAGTACCTACATTTTTTAAGATGCTCTGCATTTTTCGCAATCCATAGTGCGGTTTTAAGTTTTGAACCTTGAAAGAAGCACAAAGCAATAAAACCGCCATGCTGTGAAAAAATTATAGCAACTATTCAAGTGAAACATAATCGTATGTAAAATGCAAAGTTTCAGACTAGTGCATGGCGCAATCCATGCCGCTCGTATGTTCGAAGATTTCTATTTTCCTAAGCTTTCAGACGAGCCCTCACCTTCTTCAGTAGCTTTACTATGAGCAAAGTTACACCTTTCAAGCAGTGGATGGATTTCTTTGAGACATCCTGTATATTCGGCAATGATCACTGTGTAACTACGGTTGACCTTAGGCTAAGATCGTTCGTATTATGCTCCTTCCCGACAACCGGTTTTGTCGTGCTTTTGTTACCGATTGAGGCTGACTGCAAGGTAGAATGCTAGAGATTCTAGATCGATAGAATGCGCTCGATTTGAAAAGGGTATGTTTTAAGCTATCAAAGGATTTGTTCATACTTCGCGACAGCAGCGACAAAAGCGACAAGAGATACGAGGGCGACGCGCCCGGAAGGTATGAACAGACGACAGAGCGACTGAAGGCCTGTTAATACTTCGCGACAAGAGCGACTGGAGCGACTGAGGCGACGGACATCATGTGGTGTAAATAATTGCGTACTCCACACTCCGTCCGCGACGAATGTAGTGTGAAATGCGTCATTATTTACGTATACCACACTACATCCGTCGCTCCAGTCGCTCTTGTCGCTTTTGGGCCTGTTCATACTTCGCGACAGCAGCGACAAGAGCGCAGCGCGCGTGGCGTGCGCGGCGTGCGCAGCGTGCGCAGCGCGCGGAAGTATGAACAGGCAACAAGAGCGACAAGAGCGACAATAGCGACAAGAGCGACTGGGGCGTCGGGCGTAGTGTGGTGTACGTAATTGCACCATATTTGTGGCGCCAAAGCACTAAGCAGTTTAGTGAGCTCCTAAAGTATCGGAAATGAAAGAGACAGCAGCAAACGGTCATATTACCTACATCATTCTGGCACTGGCGCAAATAGGGTCGGGAGTGGGGGGGGGGGGGGGGGTCACCTCCTAAAAAGTGTCCCCAACACAAAAACAAGTAGGCAAAGCATACTGCTATTAAAGAAAAGGTGGAAACAATGCTATAGCTCTGTTCCGTGCTCTCCTCTACTCACGTTAAAATTGCCTACATCCTGGAGTTCCCTCCCTTGCCCAATTCGGAAGGATGCAGGCACGCGGAGGAGAGCACACATTTGGGCGGGGAAAGGGACTCCAGGGTGTGACTCGAGTGACGCGCCCATGTTAAAATTGCCTACATCCTGGAGTTCCCTCCATTGCCCAATTCGGAAGCAGATAAAACACGGATATGTAATCGAGAAACAAGGAGATAAAACTGCATTTACATGCGCTGTATGTAGCTAGTCGCCGCGGCCGGCCATGGTGACCCCCCCCCCCCCGACCCTATTTGCGCCCTGGCACTCAAAAGAAACATAAAAGCACTCCTCACCTTTGTATGAAGAGCGGTAGAACAGGAATTGTTCCCTTCCAGCACTAGTGCGGTGTAATTACGTACACTACACTCCATTCGTCGCCCCAGTCGCTCCAGTCGCTCCCGGCGCCGGCGCGAAGTATGAACAGGCGACAAGAGCGACAAGAGCGACTGGAGCGACGGCGCCGGCGCTCGAGTATGAACACTTTTCGGCGGCGCGCGCTCGGTTTTAATCGATATGCATGTTTTGCACGGGCGAGGAGTCGCTCTTGTCGCGAAGTACGAACAGACGCTGAGGCGGCAGAGGTAGTGTGGTCTGTACGTGATTGCACCATAACGCATATTTCTTGTAAGTCAGTCAATCAGTCAAAATAGACACTATCAAACCGTCATATTACCTACACCATCAGTCTGGCACTGAAAAGAAGTACAATAGCATGCCTTACCTTGCTCTGAAGAATGGTAGAATAGGAATCGGTCTCTTCGAACACTAGTGCGCTATGGTGTAATTACGTACTCCACATTCGACCCAGTCGCTCCCGTCGCTCCCGTCGTGAGCGCGAAGTATGAACTGGCGACAAGAGCGACGAAAGCGACGGGAGCGACAGCGCGAGCGCTCGAGTATGAAGAGATTCGTTTTTAATCGATCTGCATGTTTTGCACGGGCGACGAGTCGCTCTTGTCGCGAAGTATGAACAGGCCCTTACAACAGTGTCCAGTTAGTTCCATGTTCAGTTAGTGTCCAGTTTGATTTTTAGAGCGTCCGCTTAGATTTGGAAAGTGTCCAATTTAACACGAAGATGTGTTTTTACCGACTAATTCAATGGATTTCGACGCCGTAGCCAAGCCAACAAAGCCTTCAATATCTGCATAGTCGGTGAATTGTCGACAGACGTCTTCTGGAATGAATTTTCCTAGCATTGCCGCATTCGCCTACTACTGTCCTTCATTTACTCTGTAGCCACTAGAAGAAGCTGACTATTGTCGACCTTCATTCGCAGCTGCGACTCCGGTTCCACAGTAAACTGAGGTGTCTTTCTTTGCCTTGCTGTCCATAGTACATAGTGCATGTCGGAGCCAGTCAGCTGATAGGATGGTGTGCAACATGGGACAGAGAATCTACCAGAACGTGCGGTGATTCTTTTGGGAAACATCGAAGACGGCCGAGTCTTGTGATGCAGCAAATTAAATTTTCGAGCACCGCATCGATGACGCCATTCACATGCGACAATGTCGAAGCCTAGTTCGGAAAGGAATACAATTATAATGGAAGCTCAGTCCTACCGGAAATGCGTCCTCGTTCGACGGTGACCTCGTCCTAGTGTACGGAGAACGTCTGCAAATGGTGTAAAGAGAGAACAGCCGTGAATCGCACACAGGTACAGCGCAGGCAATCAACAGGCACTGCCGACCGAGGTAGGCTGGAAGGGTGCAAAAAACGCGCTCGTGGTAGCTGTCAGTCTTTATTGTGTCGTCGGGAGCTGCCGTGACAGCCAAAGTGTCACTGCTGCGGTGTGCGTCCGGAGTCCGGACAGCGAGCGACCTGTACGATTGCTGTAAGAACTACTGAGTAGCGAGGACTACGCTGTCAATGGGAGAGTTCACCTTGCTTGGAGGATCTACTGAGGGTGAAGCTACATTGGAGAGAATGCTGTGCAAGGAGGCACCCAATTATCCTCGATTTCGCTGTGGTTCCAGTCGCCGCTTATGATCCGCTGTGGCCTTTGGAGTGCACTGTGCTAAATACAACAAACCGATGTGATCTCGGTTTACTGTAAGAGATCTAGTAGTCCTCATCAGTCAGCTTCTTCCAGCTGGAAAGATGAAGGCGCAGAAGGCACTTACGATAGACGGTGCAAAGAAAGACCAATACTATATGCTTCTATAGATATAGTAATCCTCCAAGCGGTGAATAATAGAATAGGGGGAAATTAAAGGGAAATTAGTCATTAAAATGGCGGAAATTTGCGGAAAATACCCTGACGTCTTCTACGTGCTTGGTGATTCAAAAGACGTGCCGAAGACGTCGTCCATTGTGCGTGGGGGTTCAGAAGACGTGCCGAAGACGTCGTCCAACGTCCCTGGAGATTCAGATGATCGTCGACGGAAGGCCTTCATGGCAAGGGGGCAATCAATATTGATCTATTGTTTTGATTTTCTCTCAGATTTAACCAATCAATGTGGGAGTTAGGTGACTATGATCGTCGACGAAATGCCTTCACCAGAGGGATAGAAGGCAATTAATATTGATGGGTACTATCGATTTTCTCTCAGATTTAACCGATCAGGGTGGGAGGTAAGTGATGATGATCATCGACGGAACGCCTTCATGGCAAGGGGAGACAATCAATATTGATAGATACTATCGATTTTATCTCAGATTTAACCGATTAGGGTGGGAGGTAAGTGATTATGATCGTCGACGGAAGTCCTTCACAAGAGGGATGGAAGACAATTAATATCGATCGTTGCTATCGATCTTCTCTCAGATTTAACCAATCAGAGTGGAAAACGCGAGTGTTATGGCCGAATGATGGGCCTCACATCAGATGGAATGTTTCAATGGGGAGGCCAATATCGATCGATTTCATCGATTTCCTGATCGGTGATCAGATGGAAGGTTTCAATGGGGATAGCGTGGGGGAACACTTGTTCTTCTACATAAAAGAAGCTTATGGGCAATCCATCAACCATCTAAACATGGAAGCCTTTATGGCGTTGGTGCGAGTGTCACGCCGTGATGGTTCATTTTCATTAAATGATTAGGCATAACTACGTATTCACACGGAAATTTGTTAATCATCCCCGTATCACGGGTGGGTGCTGACAGACCTGGATAATATCGCGGATGTCACGTGCGGTCAAACAGCGCCGGTGGTGTAAGGCGAACATCGCTGCCCAGAAAGCAGAAGATGCGGGTTCGAGTCCCGCCTGGCGCAAGAGTTTTGATCGCAACAAAACATCCTGTAACAGCATTCGTTAAATCGTTCTCAAGATGGATTTGCAAGGAAGTTTTTGATGTAGTTTTACTGAGCTGTCGATCAAGATTGTTAGCGGCTTTTATTAGACTGAAGTTTCAGCTTCAAAGAAGGCGAAGACATCCCAGACATCCCGACCTCCGTCCATCATCCTAATAAAAGCCCTTAACACTCTTGGTCGACAGCTCAGAAAAACCACGCAGTTAATCAAGAACGTTATACTAGGATCCATAGAAATTCAGATGTGGGCAGGATTCTTTTTTATTGCACACAATTTCTCTTGCGGATTTACTCTAGAAAACAAAAACTTTAAGTATAGCCCTTTAAATGAGATTTTATTTGGTGGGCTGAGTTGCTAACTTGTATCAAATCTATGCGGTGGCGCGGTCGGACGAGAAGCCGGCTGTCGTGTGCTCCCGAATAAAGGTACATAGTTTGGGTCTCCGTCAGGGCCTGTTCATACTTCCGGACAAGAGCGACTTGTCGCCCGTGTAAGACATACATATCAATTAGAACCGAGCGCTCGTCGCCGAAAAGTGTTCATACTCGAGTGCCGGCGTTGTCGCCTCAGCCGCTCTTGTCGCTCTAGTCGCTCTAGTCGCTCTAGTCGCTGCTGTCGCCTGTTCATACTTCCGCGCGCTGCGCACGCCGCGCCCGCTGCGCTCTTGTCGCTGCTGTCGCGAAGTATGAACAGGCCCTCAGAACAACCAAGCCTTACGTCGCTTCAGGGGCCGAATTCATCAACGACTTACAGCAGTTTAACAGAGAAATTACAGACGAAAATTCTGAAAACGCGACTTAACAGCAATCTTTACGGTGAAATCTCTGTGAAATTCCCTGTAAAAGATACGACGTAGCAAGCTCCGGCTCTCGGTCGAATTCTAGACTCCGTTACTTTCACAGCTTTTTTGATGAATCAGAATTCGCCGTAGTTTCTCTGTAAGACCGTTGTATTGTGGATCCGTTGTAACTTTGATGAATCTCGCCCCAGGTCAGTAACTTGGCACCGAAATTGTCTGGGAAGAAAGATAAAAGATAGAGTGCTAGCCAGCGACAGCCTGCCCATCAACTGGCCATCGCAAGTCATTGTGTAGACTGTGTAGACCATTACATATGTGTATTGTGTACAGGCTTTCAATTGGTTTCCACGACATCCAGTAGAACTATAATGCGTGGCGCACCCCAGAAGGGATTGACCAACGCCTTCCTCTATCTTAAGCTTCTCGTTTGGAGTGCTTCAGATCAAATTCTTTATGAAAGCGTCTCGTTTTCTTTCAATGAACGAACCTTTTATAACCTGACGTAATCATCAGTAGCACAACATCGAGAACAGAATTGGTGCTCTACACGGTTATATCCTGTCTACATTTCTCCCATCGTGTTGCTTCAAAATTTACCAGAATTGACCATTATTTGCTAAGGAACAGTAGCTTCTATGTAGTATAGCGGAGGCATCCGAATAGTAATCGATGTGAGAGGTGCACTTCCGAAGCATTTCTGCTGTTGTAGCTATGGACGCTCCCGTGAAGCAAGATGTGCAAATTGAATCCAATAACTGGTCCGCAGCATGCAAAACACGATAATTAGGATAATCAACGACTTATAGAGGCCAGTAGGCCATTAGCTTCGACAGATGCTTCGCCGTCATCAAGTAAATACATAATATTTTACAGTACAATACATAATTTTCAAATTCAATATATTTGTTTGGCGCATAACCTATGTTTGTGTAACGACAAACCAACAGAACTATGGAATGTCAAGAGCATTCCTGCTGACATTGTGTTCGGACTATTAACCGTAATAACTAGTTTCAGAGATAAATTTGTGTTTAATAATGAGTTGCAATGTTAATATCGGTACAAACACAAAGTCTCCATTCAGATAACATCTCCATTAAACAAAGCACTTCCATTGGTTTCTAGGGTAAATTTTCGCGAGAAATAAGGTTGTGAAAAGGTTTCCGTGAAAATTCTTTTTCAAGAAGGATTTCCTTAATTTTCGGTTGAATACTAGTTAGAATAGAGAATGTACACCTTGTGTTTGACCTTCAATATAAGTTCGTCGGAACACTCTGTAAAATTAGCCAGATTTTCATCAAAAGATCGAGGGATGTAGCTGTAGATTTTGCAATTTTCTGAGAGTGATTCCGACTTCAAACGGCCAGTATTAGGCCAAAATCGATGATATCGATAGATATTGATTGGTCCATTCCGTTCCCAAGGATATATCTATGTTCAGTGGCCGTTATATTTGCCTTGACGCATATGAACTAAGGCCTATGTTATACTTCGGCGACGCTGTTACCGGCGACGTCGGCGACAGTGTTACACGGGTTGCTACGCAGTGCATAGCAGCCCGCGCGACACAGCGTCGTCGACGCGTCGCCGAAGTATAACATAGGCCTAAGGCCCCGTTTATACTTCGTCGCGGCGCGACGCGACGCCACGTATAGTGGCCATATTGATTGTGCGACGCGATCGATCGATTTGGCCTCATTGCGCGGCCATCGCGTCGCGCCGCGACGAAGTATAAACGGGGCCTAATGCCTGTGTTATACTCCCGTGGGAGCATCCGCGGAACGTCCGTGGACAAAGGGTGCACCGCGGACGGTGGGCGTGGTACAGCGCGGCGATTGGCCAGGTGAGGGATCTCGGCGCGATTCCCGCCCTTCCGTGGACGCTCCCGCGGGAGTATAACTCAGGCCTAACTGTGTAGTCATTCGTCGGCTCGCCAAAACTTTTGAAACTACTACGCGGTAGTTTTGTGACCTTCACACCACGAACAACCTCAAACTTGGGCAGTAAAACCGTTTAGTTAATAAATACGCCATACGTGAACTAACTGATTAACCGGCACCCAATGAGTGATATGTGGATCTTAAAGAAATGTGAGAAGCAATCAATCAATCACTTCGACTAGGCGATGCTGGTTCATATCGCGGCGCCCTATGTCGCGATATAAACCAGCATCGCCAAATTGTCTCCACGATATCCCCTAGAAGCATTATGCATGGCGCAACCTAAAAAGGATTGTGTACCGCCGTCCTTTATCCTTTATTTATTCGCTGAGAATCTCGTCCGTAATTGAAAACGATCGTTTCGCTTGTGCCAATTTAACTACCCGAAGGTATAGAGCACTTGCTTGGTTCAATCGGGAAATGAACGTATTGTCGAGCTGAGGTGCGTACAAACAATCTATGCACTTAACGACTACGTCACATATCCGTTCTATGAGTGGAAGCAGCTTACACTAATGGCGTTTTCGTTTTGCCACGAAGTTGCGCTCATTAGTGCAGGTCTTTGATGCAGGCTCTGCCTCTAATGAGGACGCGGTGTTCCCCTTTTTGCAGACACCTTAATGCGATTTCAGTGTTCAGTCAACGGGAAAACCAAGGGCATTCGAAGTTCTTTTCAGACAGGACGGATTGGAACATCTCGTAATTGTTCTAGATTTCAGATAAAAAACGCGGGAGCGACCATAGAATACTCACCGATCGACTAGGCTCGTTGAATTCCAGGACGTCGTACATAAAAACAGATGATAATTGTATTCTGAATTTCGCTCACTGTTATCACGGGCTCGTAAACACGCTAATCCTATTTCGTGAGCTTTTTGCGTAAAAACATCGATCACTGAATAGCATCACATGTGGTTGCGTTACAGGTGTATCGAAAACCTGTCTTTTGGCGGCGATACTGGGAAAGGTCAGAGTCGTTTTTCAGGGGTTACGTGTCATCTCCTGAGCGTATGGAGCGCAGTCGGAGGAGGTGCCGGCTGTCGTGTGCACCCGATAACAGGTTCTTGGTTCGGCTTTCCCGCCCAGGCCAACAGAGTCTTCCGTCCCTCCGGGTTGGTGAGCTGCTACCAGACTTGCCTGGGAAGGATAAAGCACCGACTTGTTCATCGGCTGGCCTCGGCAAGTCATCGTGTAAGCCAATACGCATTCAAATTCCTTAGAATTGATGGATTGGTAGCACGCTTCTATAGTGAAGATAAAATATTGAATTGTTACGCCGGGGTGTTTCACCCGGGAGCTGGATGTCTAGGGATGTGGCCTGAACCGGACAGGAAATCGATTTATTTGCCTTCTATGGCACCAGCAGGGGTCGGTCCGTCGCTGTGCCCGAGCTCTGCTCTGTACCGGCCGCTCGCCAGGTACCACCGAGTCAAGAATCCTCCGAGACCTGCTGCTCGCCACCACGCACCAGGTGAAGATTGCTGCTCCGAGTCGACCGCTCGCAACCTCCACGCCAGTCCAGACTGAGCCCGGCGCGCCCAGGCTCCCTTTATATACAAGCCCATTGGGTCTGTTCATACTTCGCCACAGCAGCGACAAGAGCGACGAGAGCGCAGCGCGCGGAAGTATGAACAGGCGACAGCAGCGACTGGAGCGGCTAGAGCGACAGGAGCGACTGCAGCGATAGCGCCGGCGCTCGCGTACGAACACTCTTCGGGCCTGTTCATACTTCGCGACAAGAGCGACTCGTCGCCCGTGCAAAACATGCATATCGATTAAAACCGAGCGCGCGCCGCCGAAAAGTGTTCATACTCGAGCGCCGGCGCCGTCGCTCCAGTCGCTCTTGTCGCTCTTGTCGCTCATGTCGCCTGTTCACGTCAACATGGCCGGCCGCGGCGAGTAGCTACATGCAGCGCATGTAAATGCAGTTTTATCTCCTTGTTTCTTGTCGCCTGTTCATACTTCCGCGCGCTGCGCCCTTGTCGCTCTTGTCGCGAAGTATGAAATAGGCGTTATGGTGCAACTACGTACACCACACTACGCCCGTCGCTCCCGTCGCTCTCGTCGCCTGTTCATACTTCTCGGCCGCTGCCGTTGATCTCGTCATCGCTCTTGTCGCTATCATCGCGAAGTATGTACAAGCGCTAATGTTGCTAAGATTTTCGGGCAACTTGGTGGGAGAGGGGGGGGGTGGGGCTAAGTGAAATCGTAGTGCGAAGGGAATAAGTGATGTTTTGCACCATCATAGCCTACACTGAACTTCTTCGAAAGCGTAGAGGTCACTGTGGGGTCAGGGCGCTCAGGCGACTTCAAGGGAGGGGGCTGTGAGATGTGAGTGTGAGATGAGTTGTAAGGCTGTGAGGAAGAGGGATGCGACTGCCCCAATTGTTGGCAATCCCATCTGACTAGGATCGCACCCACATCCACATGCAGATACGCAGATTTCGCTTATTCTTGGCTCTCTGTCATGTGTGGCAGCATTCAATATCTTGAAGACGTTCACCTGCTACGCTAAAGGTCCGCAATTGCACTCATACTGGTGACCTAGATGCTGTGTTGTTTCCGGACGATGACTGAAGAATTGGCTTTTTTGTAGCTCGTTACCAGGCGTTAGCCGTATATGCAATCAATGCCGAGGCAACCTCGAACTGTCTCGGATCTGCTCCTTTTCCACTACTTGCTGTTTTCTCAACTCTTCCTTCCTCTGCAAAAAGAATGGTGCCGCCTTTCGAGTGATCTATGGCCACTAAAACCAAATCGGAATAGATTTTGAGCACGAAACTTGGATTGGAGCATGGTTTCCCACAAGCGATTAACAATGAGGCGCATATCTCTATTTGATGACTCTGAACGCACTAAAACTGCTTAGCCGAGAAGTGCGCAGTCCGGGGTGTGTTCCATCCAAGCTGCTCGTGCTAAAACAGCTCTCGTCGCCCAGGGAGAGTCAGCAGATGGGTTCCGCAGAAGCGCATACAGCAGGAAAAATGCGCACAAAACACCGGAACATTGTGTAGACGTCAAAACCCCTTAAATCTCAAACAGTCAGTTGAAATGCAAAACTTCCGCGACGCAGAAGAACCGAACCCCCGACCTTGTTCGCATGAAGCAACGCCACCATCCACTGCGCCACGACTCAGTGGTTGTCCGCCTTAGTAAAGGATACGTGTGTGTGTGAAATTACATCGGAAATGGCCTACCTCAGTTCACTGTAGGGGTAGAACACACCAGTGCTGCAAAAAAATTCCGGTTTCAAAAAGCACAAACCGTTGTGTAGGGGGGTGACCCCCCCCCGAGCCACATTGCGCCCAATCTGGTTCTAGTGGTCTTAGCAATTCCCTCACCTTTCTGCTGTCCTATTGGTCTCTCAGGCAGAGAAGCATATTGTGTCAGACTCTTCGACCGAGCTTACACCGCGAGATCGTTCGAGAAGGTACACACCCTTGTTTATGTTCGCTGTACACGAAATTCTACTGGCGCATATAATTGCTTAGCCTTATGCTTCTCGTTTATCTTCCAGTCAGCTTCAATGCATCTTATGAATGTTGCGCTCATAAAAGTTGGTATAGCAATTCGATGTGTTCATGTTGTCCATCTCGATGAACGGATTAAAACTTCAGGGGCCGGATTCATCAACGACTAACCCGCGGGTATAGAGGGTAGAGATACCCACGTTGACGCTTGCGTCTCTGACTCTTACATTATCTCTATCTGACTCCTATCTTATCTTTGCCCTTATACCCGCATACCCACTGGTTTAATTGTTGATGAATCCGGCCCCAGATTTATTCGACATATAAAAGCAATGCAAAGGTAGCCATTTTCTCCTGAGAAACGGAAGAAGACGTGAGCTAGGGCGCAGTGGACACAATCTTCATGCACTTGTGTACTTGCAACATAGCGTACGGCGGGATTACTGTGGGAATTCTCTCCGTTATTTATTGTAGAGCTAGGTTGAACGCTCCAACTTTCGCCGGAACAGGTTGAAATGGGTAGCTGTGGGAAAATTTCCTCCCTTCAAATAGTATCAAAGTTCGTTCAGTTTTTGCAAAGTTCTTGAACCTACCGAGTTAGAGGTCCTGAAAACGATTTATGGAGTCGTACCATGGTTTCGTTAGTTCGTTTAGACATGCTCCAGCGTTTTGCTACTGATGTGCGGTGCATCCACCGGCTTAGACTAAATGCGCAACGATAAAGCTCTAACGTACGCACGCGGCTCTCGAAAATCTATCTTTGCTCTGTATTTCTATGTCGTCTATTTCAATGTGTCATCGAACCGTGTGGCAGCCTCCCTTACCGTCGCCTCAGTTCGTTCAGGTGCTCTTCGTGAGGTCGGCGTACCTCAGCCGATCGGGTATGCCACTGCATAATGGGGCGCTTGTCAGTGCCAGTCTAAAGTATCGATTTATTATTGCCGTACTGCTACTGTATCTACTATATTCTCACTGGCGACACAACAACGATCTCTTTTTGATAATAGAGAAGACAGGTGGGCTTCTTAATGCATAATATTATTTTATATGGATTTGGCTTTTTAAATTGTCTTACGGGTTGGTTGCCACATGAGGTTCGTAAGCTACGTTTGGTAACGTAGCGTCGGCGGAATATCCAATGGATCTAACTCGGAATCAAAAACCTGGGAGCACACAGAGTAGGGGCCAACATTCCTGCTGGCTTGGCAAATACGAAGAAGTGTAGTATCCTAAAAATGAAAGTGTTTTATGGGTATTGCCTGATAACTTTGTTGTAAACTCGAACTGAAGGTGCTCGACATTCACTAAGTATTAGGTTGCAAGGAAAGTATCCCGCCGCTTGTTCGGAAGGTGTTCGGATTTCCCGTCCAAGCCAAGCTAAGCCCTCTATCCCTTCGAGGGTCGCTAAATTACTGGGTTGTAAGGAAAGTATCCCGCCACTTGTGCTTTTTTTTTTCGAATTTATTTCTTTCGTTCCATATATTATCACTTATCGGGTAATTTGTAGATCCCGCCTGTATAGAATTCCTGGGGTTCTGAAGAAAAAGTCAGCGAGACACTTCCCAAGTTGCTCCCTGTCGTCAAATTGTTTCTCATGCAAATAGTTCGACAACGAAAGAGACAGATGGTACTCCGTTGTAGCAAGGTCCGGTGATTACGGTGGGTGGGCCGGGACATGCCATCGGAAACGTGTGGACTCCATTAACGTGAAGGAAAAAGATCAGGCTTCTTTCCCACGAAGAGCTGCTTCAGCGCGATCCAACTGCTTGCAGTAGACATCGTTAGGGACAGTAGTGTTTGCAGCTAGCTCACCAGGCACTGAGCATCACCTTTTTTCGGTGAAGCTCCGGTCTTGGCATGGGAATTCCTGCGTCGCCGCGACTGAGCCACTGACACTTTCGCGTGTCGTTAACGCAGAACCCAGTGAAGTCAAGAAGTTCATGCGCGCATCCTGGCCCACCTTTAGCTGGTGACCGCTAAGTTCATGCGGTCTCCATGTACCATATCCATATGTCTTCCCAAGGCCACGCAGGTGTTGAGCTATGGTGGTGTGACTGCACTCGAGTTCCTCTGCCAGTTCACAGCTGCAACGCCTGGGATCCTCCTGAACCAGTCCAGAAGGCGCTCCTCATTCACTGTAACTGGACTTCCATACCGTGATTTGTCCTCCAAACAAAAGCCTAAGTTCTTGGACTTCCGGAACCATACTTTCGCTGTGTCGCAGGAGACGCAGTGGTAGGACCCATCGTTCCACATATTTTGTCCACCGAGACTCTTTGCTTTTTAACTTGTAAAGTATAAGCAGTCGAGCTGCTTTCAGTCGAGACTGATTTTCTCTGCCATAGGCGTTACGGAATCTGACGACAATAGTCGTAAATGGAGGTCATAGGTCAGCCTATATGTATATGCGTTATTGTGAAAAGGTTCCAGAATACTTTCCAAAAAGTTTGGAGGAACGCCAAAGTGAGTGCGAGAAACTTTCCTTACAACCTAATAGCATTGACTGTGCGCACTGCCTTGGATTTTATGCTTGTTATCGTGCAGGATCATCTACTTAGACTTATTTTTCCTTCATAATTGGCAAATCGCTGTCTGTCGGGGAAATAGAGTGGCTGATATTTCAATTCATTCTATTTAAGTCTGATAAAGTAGTGAACTGTGTAGGTTGTCAGCTGTCAGAATTATGCTTGGTTGGGAACAAAAACCTTGCGCAGGGTAGGACTCGAGCATGCAGCCCTAGCTATCCGTACAGAATGCCATGCTATTACATCATTAGCGCTGTTTGCTTACTCGTGTGATTGACATCTGGTTAGCAGCACAGTTTGTGAGCTAAATGGGTATTCCCGGTGGCATTACGTTGTTATTAAGAAGTATAATATAGAATACATCTGCAAACCGTTGAGTAACCCCGAACGTTGACTTCATAAGTGGCTTTGCGGTCACTATTTATTAAGCTGCACTATTTGTAAAGGGTGGACTATTTTAGGCCCCTTGTTACACCACCACTCACTCCGAGCGACGCCTAATGATATGCTCCCATATCGATCCCATCGCGCCGCCCAACCGATATGGGAGCATATCATTAGGCGTCGCTCGGGGTGAGCGATGGTATGACAAAGGCCTTAGATGCTTCTAGTTCCGAACTTGGTTAAAGAACGAAGAAAGGTAAGACTTGGAATATAGTCGCAGCACATTAGTACATCATCCAACAAGCCTTATTTATTTATTTATTTATTTATTTATTGACGTGTAACATAAACACACGTGATTATCAAAAAGGAATATGCCAGAGACGAACATCAGACAAACAATAACACTTAGAAAAAGCAATCTGAGAAGACGGAGAGAAGAAAAGAGAATTAAGTTAGCTTTGTTGTAATAAAGTAAGCAACTACAACCGATTGACAAATAAATCTAAACAGAGTAGCATCCATTAAATTTAACCAAACATTTTGCGAACAATAAGATTTTGAAAAACTTGAACAGACAGTCCTAGGATACCTTCCTCATCAGGAAGCAATTTGTTGAACTCCCGTAGGTTTCTATACGTAAAGAAATTTGACCTAATCTGGGATTTTATGTATTAAGTTCTATATAGCGTTTGTTATGTTTGCTATCACTACACCATCCCAGAGGGAAGATGTCCTGATGACTGTGTGTCATTATGCAAGCTTTGCCTTAGGTAGTGATTAACAACTACTGATTGCGTATCCTACCACCTTCTGCTTCAATTACCACTAGAAGTGCTCGTTAACATTTAGTTGGTAATATCGAGGTTTTTCCTCAGTTGTCCGCCACTTCATCTTATAGCGATCAATGACTTCTTTCAGGTAACGATTTAACACAATGTCAAAACTACGCGGAAAGTTTAGTTGCAAAGTTACGCGGTAAGTTGTTCTACATTGATGTTTTCTATTTTACTTCATAAATCTGCTTTAATATGTTTCACGTTTCGCAGATGTTTTAAGGAAAGCCCTTCTCCAGGCAGGAATTAAACCACCCCTTTTCCGTTCTAGGCTGTAAAGTCACCTACTTCACCCACGGCTTTGTCATTAGACCCAAAGAGTAGGGGTCCTTGAAGTTACATTGGGATCGACGCCTCACGAGTTGGGGGGTCTTGTACGCCCACGACGCTCGCGTCGGCAAGCAGCTCGGAGCGCAGTGGATAGTGACGTTGCTTCATGCGAGGGGGTCGGGGGTTCGATTCTCTTGCGCTGCTGCGTCTGTGCATTTTACTGATTGGTTGGAATTTGAGGGATTCTGACTTCTATACCATTTTCAGAGGATTTTTGCCTAATTTTCCAGCTGTAATTGAGGGTGGAGATTCTTCCTATATGACTCGCTCTTCCCGTTCAGACACGCTTCAGACCTTCCACTGTTAGTGTTATACCGGGCTGTTGTTTATATTCCCGAACCACCTTTGTATCGATCGAAGCTTCGTGCTACATCAATCGTTATAACAGTCATGACCTTAGTAAATCCGGAGGATTAAAGAAATCGGATGACTTGAATCACACTTGTATCGTCAATTTTCGCGCTTATGCATAGAAATAAATAGCGATCACATATCTTAGGAGCCGGGCAGGTGGCGCAGTCAATGGGGAGCCTGCTGTCGCGTGCTTTCTTGGTGGGGTTTCTTGGTTCGAGTTTCCTTACCGGACCAACCACATCTTCCAGCCTTTCGGGATAGGTGAATTTCAGTCAGGTTTTTCTTGTAAAGGATAAAACACTGACCTATTCATCGGATGGTCAGTGGAAATCATTGATTGAGTGAAATGCGGGTTCGAATTGTCCTCCCGTTTTCGCAGGGTTAGAATGCGGGCGATTTCCACAAAGGGATTAGTTAACGCCGCACCTTTTGTTCATTATCCCTGGATAGAATAAGGGGGCGCAAGTACCCTGGATAGAATAAGGGGACGCAAGTAGGCTGGGGGGAGGTCGCCTTGTGCCCAGTGGCTATCCGCCATGGTGAGAAGGTACGTATATGTCCGATTGCAGAAAAGGCCTTAGTTCACCACAGGTGTGGAACACACCAGTTCTGCATAAAATTTTTGGTATTGTACAGCATAAAACGTTGTATAGGGCTTGCCTTCACCCGCCCCTATTTGCGCCAAATAAGAACGAAAAGCTCAGTTTAGTATTAATGGCGTAATCGAAATGTTATTCGTTGAGAGGTGAACGAAATGTTGTGGAACGTGGTGTTTTCGAGATGTCAATGCCACTTTCGTCGGATGAAGGGCATAAGAGTACCACGGATATATTTGCACGCAATAAAATAAGCGTAAACAAAACCGGTTAAACCTCGGAATAACTGGAAGAAATAAATGCGTAGAAAAGTGGATGACTAGTCAGCTGCCACATGGCACCGTCGCAGGTGAAAACGGGTTAGAAGAGGGTGAAAAACTTGCCGTGACGTGGCGTTTCTTTCTCTATACGGGATTGTGTGACAGTTTCAGCGACAGTCCCTGTCATTGTTGCCCTCTACGCATAGAGGATGGTCTATCCGGTTGTGATTGCTGATTGGTTTACCCTAACTGCAGGAAACAGATTCTTTTCTACAGACGTGTAACCTCGTTTAATGTTATCGTTTCAAAATTTTTGGGCAATATTTTTTGGATGTTTTAAAGGAGAAAAAGGGTGGAAGCTCGCCCTGTTTAGACTCTATATAAAACTGCAAGTGTTCCTTCTCATGTAACGGCCTTTTTCGTACTTTATGGGTTCAGATCCAGACAAGGGGTCCAACCCGTATTTTTGCAAACCTAGCGGCTTTCCCGCACCCATAACAAGTTTAGCTTTCCTTTCGCGAGTATAGTATGTGTTTGTTGGAGCTCAGCGTCTTTATTTCACAAGTTTTGGATAAATTTCTCTGACGTTGTGAAGGAAAATCATGGTGGACACCCTTTCTGGAATTGTATCCACTTACCTAGAATATTGGACTTAGTTTCATCATTTCGCATAGCGGCTCGGAGGGGGTCACCATGTAAGATAGCCCTACTAAACATTTTGTGTTGCACTAAATTTAAGAAAATACAACTCTGGTGTGGTCTATCGCGGTGATGAACGGAGCTGGGCTACTTCCGTTGTAACTGAGCATTAATGTGCCCCTTACGAAGGTTTGTAACCACTGAATGCAAGGTGGCCCCCTTCGAGACGCTTTGCGCCGGTCACGTTAAAGCAATTGCTCTTTTTGTGCCGTTTTTTCATGTTATAGTAGAACAGCTGGGCACTTCGTCCAAGGTGTGGCTACTTTCGACAAAAGTCGCCATATATTAACCAATGATACGGTAACATGATGCCGTTTGGCTCGCATCAGCATTACGATCGCTACGGAATAGTGAAACAGTTTTGTGAATTATAAAATCTCACCTTGCGCTGCGTTTTCTAAGATCAGCGGCATGAAGCCAACCGCTAGCCATATGTTCAGGCTTGTAATCGTCTGTAGCGCTTCAGTGGTGTCATCGATTTGAGGTGCTTATCACCTTCGTCCCTCTGGTTGTTACGCTACCCAATTCTGAGGGCGGATTCATCAACGACTAATCCGAGGGGATAGGGGTAGAGATACTCATGATGAAGCCTGCGTCTCTGACTCTTGCCTTAACTCTACCTGACTCTTATTTTATCTCTACCCATTGTACCCCGCATACCCACGGGTTTAATTGTTGATGAATCCGGCCCCAGCAGGTCCTGCAGCACCACCTTCCTCTCACTCCTTTTTAGAGGCCGGACAGTGTTGTTAACAAAATCGGCATTATCAGTGACCAGTCGTTCGGCGGCCTAGCGGCCGCCTACGACTGGTTGGGGGCTTCGCCCCCAAACCCCGAGAAGAGAACACACCGACCATCTTCTTTTCCCAACTTTTAGACCTTCATACCTCAAAAACAAACTTCAGATTCGTGTTCAGCGACCTCGATTACCCTCAGGGCCAAAGTTTCGCGCCGCTTAAACGCCATCCTCAAAAATCGATAATATCGATCGATATCGATTGGTCGACTTCAAATTCGAGTTCAGCGACCTCGATTACCCTCAGGGCCAAAGTTTCGCGCCACTTGAGCGCCATTCTCAAAAAAATTGATAATATCGATCGATATCGATTGGTCGACTTCAGATTCGTGTTCAGCGACCTCGATTACCCCCAGTGCCGAAGTTTCGCTCCACTTGAGCGCCATTCTCAAAAAATCAATAATATCGATCGATATCGATTGGTCGACTTCAAATTCCAGTTCAGCGACCTCGATTACCCCCAGAGCCGAAGTTTCGCGCCGCTTAAACGCCATCCTCAAAAAATCGACAATATCGATCGATATCGATTGGTCGACTTCAAATTCGAGTTCAGCGACCTCGATTACCCCCAGTGCCGAAGTTTCGCTCCACTTGAGCGCCATTCTCAAAAAATCAATAATATCGATCGATATCGATTGGTCGACTTCAAATTCGAGTTCAGCGACCTCGATTACCCCCAGAGCCGAAGTTTCGCGCCGCTTAAACGCCATCCTCAAAAAATCGACAATATCGATCGATATCGATTGGTCGACTTCAAATTCGAGTTCAGCGACCTCGATTACCCCCAGGGCCGAAGTTTCGCTCCACTTGAGCGCCATTCTCAAAAAATCAATAATATCGATCGATATCGATTGGTCGACTTCAAATTCGAGTTCAGCGACCTCGATTACCCCCAAGGCCAAAGTTTCGCGCCGCTTAAACGCCATCCTCAAAAAATCGATAATATCGATCGATATCGATTGGTCGACTTCAAATTCGAGTTCAGCGACCTCGATTACCCCCAAGGCCAAAGTTTCGCGCCACTTGAGCGCCATCCTCAAAAAATCGATAATATCGATCGATATCGATTGGTCGACTTCAAATTCGAGTTCAGCGACCTCGATTACCCCCAAGGCCAAAGTTTCGCGCCGCTTAAACGCCATCCTCAAAAAATCGATAATATCGATCGATATCGATTGGTCGACTTCAAATTCGAGTTCAGCGACCTCGATTACCCCCAGGGCCGAAGTTTCGCGCCGCTTAAACGCCATCCTCAAAAATCGATAATATCGATCGATATCGATTGGTCGACTTCAAATTCGAGTTCAGCGACCTCGATTACCCCCAGGGCCGAAGTTTCGCGCCGCTTAAACGCCATCCTCAAAAATCGATAATATCGATCGATATCGATTGGTCGACTTCAAATTCGAGTTCAGCGACCTCGATTACCCCCAGGGCCGAAGTTTCGCGCCACTTGAGCGCCATCCTCCAAAAATCGATAATATCGATCGATATCGATTGGTCGACTTCAGATTCGTGTTCAGCGACCTCGATTACCCCAGGGCTGAAGTTTCGTGCCGCCTGAACAAAATTCTCAAAAAATCAATAATATCGATCGATATCGATTGGTCGACTTCAGATTCGTGTTCAGCGACCTCGATTACCCCCAAGGCTGAAGTTTCGTGCCGCCTGAACAAAATCCTCAAAAAATCGATAATATCGATCGATATCGATTGGTCGACTTCAGATTCGTGTTCAGCGACCTCGATTACCCCCAGGGCTGAAGTTTCGTGCCGCCGACGTGTTCGGCACGTCTGCGGCTCGCCATGCACGGTTGTCGACGTGTTCGGCACGTCTACGGCATCGCCAGGCACGGTTGCCGACGTGTTCGGCACGTCTGCGGCTCGCCATGCACGGTTGCCGACGTGTTCGGCACATCTACGGCTCGCCATGCACGGTTGCCGACGTGTTTGGCACGTCTACGGCTCGCCATGCAGGGTTGCCGACGTGTTTGGCACGTCTACGGCTCGCCATGCAGGGTTGCCGACGTGTTTGGCACGTCTACGGCTTGCCATGCACGGTTGCCGACGTGTTCGGCACGTCTACGGCTCGCCATGCATGGTTGCCGACGTGTTTGGCACGTCTACGGCTCGCCATGCAGGGTTGCCGACGTGCTCGGCACGTCTACGGCACGCCATGCAGGGTTGCCGACGTGCTCGGCACGTCTACGGCACGCCATGCAGGGTTGCCGACGTGTTTGGCACGTCTACGGCTCGCCATGCAGGGTTGCCGACGTGTTTGGCACGTCTACGGCTCGCCATGCACGGTTGCCGACGTGTTCGGCACGTCTACGGCTCGCCATGCATGGTTGCCGACGTGTTTGGCACGTCTACGGCTCGCCATGCAGGGTTGCCGACGTGTTCGGCACGTCTACGGCTCGCCATGCATGGTTGCCGACGTGTTTGGCACGTCTACGGCTCGCCATGCAGGGTTGCCGACGTGTTTGGCACGTCTACTTCTCGCCATGCACGGTTGTCGACGTGTTCGGCACGTCTACGGCTCGCCATGCATGGTTGCCGACGTGTTTGGCACGTCTACTTCTCGCCATGCACGGTTGTCGACGTGTTCGGCACGTCTACGGCTCGCCATGCATGGTTGCCGACGTGTTTGGCACGTCCACGGCTCGCCATGCACGGTTGTCGACGTGTTCGGCTGCTGCGCCCCAACTCAAAGTGGGACGGACGGACAGTGTGACGGTGTGACACACACACACAGTGACACACACACACACAGTGACACACACACACACACGCTTGCTGCTTTATATATAGTAGGATACTGAGGTTTTCATCCGGATTTCCTCGTTCTTTGTAAGCCCCATCCCACAGCCGTTGTCTGTGAATAGTCATCCGAATATCGAGCGGTCAACTGAGGGCTAAACTCGATCATTTTTAATAATAGTGACCAGTTGCTTCAAATGGATGTAATGGCAATTAGACGGATGACGTTTGTTTCGCGCTCCATAACAATTTTGCTGAGAGGCTAAACGTGTTTGTGAGGAGACGCTACCGCGGTAGTGCTTTGAATGAACGTTATCGGTAGTCTTTCTTATGGATAGACAGATAATAAATTAGATGATAGAGCTGCCTCCAGCCCATTAGATTTTTTTCCGATTGACCTTTGGAATCATTATCAGTGGGTTCGGTAGCCTCTTTCTGGTAGGGATGATTAGTGACTTCTGATTTACGAGTGGTATTGTTGTGGGCTTCGAAGGGAATGTTATTTTCTAGAGTTTAATCCATTTTGCTTCACAATTCTAGCAGTAAGTAAGACATTTTCTTAGTAAACTGATTATAAAACATTATGGCTGCCTGTGGGGAGCCCTTTAGCTTGAAAAGGTGCTTCAAGAAGTTTTTACAAAGCCTAAGCCTTATTGAAGTTTTATTTCAGTCCTCTATGATCACAAGACGAAAATGGAGAAGATTTTCAATTCAAAACGGTTCAAGGGTCAAGAGAAATACCAGTGTGAGTGCAAAATTTAACCGTTTCTTTTGTATTTTTTTTTAGAATTCAACGAAAGTTTCTTATTTTAAGTAATCGAGCAGCTTTGGCGGACTTGCGAGGACAACCTGACTTCCGTCACGGTATGTCATGATTGTGGGGTTCTAGGCAATAAATCCTCGAGACCTTGGGTCCCCAGAGACGTTTTTATATTAATCCTCGACTTCACAACTTGCGGACGTCAGCAAAGCTGCACTTTAGCTGTTGGGGACAGCAGTAGAGGAAGGGTGGGGGAGGTTCTGCATTTCTGTGCGATGTTTGTAAGTTGATTCTGCCTACTATTCAGACATTTGCAGGAGCAGCTGGAGCGTTGTAGGAGCCGTAGACGTGATCAAATTCCTCATCCTGATCTGTCTGGAAACGCTGCTTTGGTTGGTCTGCTCCAAGGTGAGATTTAGGAACCGTGCTGTTTGTAAGGTGAAGGATCCAGTGCTGCTATTCGTTCTTTTATTTTTTTTTGTTCTATACGTCAAGGAGACGTGCACTAAATTCAAGGAAAAGAAGCAGAAACAACCATGTGCAGAAAAAGAGAATGGAGAAGAAAGCGTTAGTAAAAAAAACGATAGTAAAAAAATGGCAGTGACGACTCTTCAATAACCAAATAGAAAATATTTTACGTTAGAGACTCACCCTCGTAGGTCCCTGGTGGCATGTAATTTTAAGACGGGCTATGATAGTCAGGAAAATGGGCAGACATCACTAAGTGCCAACGAGGTTGTTTGTCCGCGTCAGCCAGCTATGACGCCCTTGTGGTAGTTGCCGGAACTTCGGCACATGGGTACGCTGGCCGCCCCATGGGACCGACAACTAGGGCAAACCACCTGTGGCACGCGAAGCAAAAATTGTGAAGTAATTTTAGATAAAGGAGGATGTATTACTAAAAGTACAGTCTAGGATGAAAACCTAGGGACCCACATGAATGAGTGAAAAAAAAGGATATCAAGAAAAGAAAGCCGAAGAGAAGTCACCGCACGCACTACAGAAGAAAGGTTATACATAAAATTAATAATCTCGTCAGCAACGAAAAAGCCATCAGCACGTTCAAGATCACAAATGAGCAGGAACCATAACGTGGCTAAGCGGTTCAAGGTCACGAGCAGCGAGAAAGCATCATCGAGAATCGGAAATCCCTAACACCTGCAAAACGTTGATTTTTTCCAAACGTTTCTTAAAAATACGGCTGTTTACAGAGTTCAAAACCTCAACCGGCAAACGTCTAAGCCGTCTTGCCACCCGAAAGAAAAGGCGATTGAATAACTGCGTGTAATTCTTCTTTTGAATCGGGAGGTAGTGAAGGTTGAATGAACCAGCTCTTAAGCCACAAGGTCTAAAAATCCAGTACTTGCTGGCCCGGAGTTTCAACTCTCCACGAAGTAATTTAAAGCAAAAAGTCAAATCAAAAATAATCCTTCTGCTCAATAACGATCTTAATCCTAGCATTTTCAGACGTTCATCGTAACTGGGTAGATCCCCCCAAGAAACTCCTTGATGCAGTCGAAAATAAACAAGTCTAGTAAAAGTTTTCTGGACCATTTCGAGTTTAGTTATGTGTTTTCTGGCCATGGGGCTCCATATCTGAGAGCAGTACTCTAAATGAGGAAGGACGTATGCTTTGTACAATTTAACGAGAATCTTGGAGTTGTTACTGCACACATTACGAAAAATGGAGTAGAGGGCAGCGTAGGCTTTCTGTGTAGCTTTTTCAATGTGGTGTGAAAAATCAAGCCTGGAGTCTACGATTACACCAAGGTCTTTCACTGTCTCACAGTTGCTTAACGGCACATCACCTACGGTGTAACGACCGGCTTGCCCTTCCCCTATGTGAAGCACGGAACACTTTTCCGGATTAATTGCCAAATTGAATTCCGACGCCCAGTGGCATATGTTCGTCAAAGCAATGTTCAAAGCTGAACATGTTTCACCACATTCTTCTCGACCGTAAATACCATATAACTTGATGTCATCAGCATAAGCTTGAACCTTGACATTAACAGACCTCGTTATGACATCAAAAACATCGGCAGTGTACAAGAGGAAGAGAAGAGGTGACAATACTCCACCTTGAGGCACTCCACTAGTGCACATACTCGTATCAGAATACTCAATCCCTACTCGAACGGTCATAAGTCTGTTCTCCAAATAAGAAGCGAACCAGTTTAGAAGGTTTCCACTGACACCCAAGTAACGCAGTTTATCGAGCAATTTCGAATGAGAAACTTTATCGAAGGCTTTAGACAAGTCTATGTAAACAACATCTATCATTTTGCCTTGGTTTAGAGCTACCCTCCAATCAAACAAGCTGTCTGCAAGATTTGTAGCAGTTGAAAAGAGCGTTTATAGAGCGTTTTCGAGCTTATAGTTTAAAAGTATGATAGTTTAAAGATCGGGAAAAGGTACTTATGAATCCATCATTTGCGAGATGCGCCACGTATTTTGCTACCACAGGATAACATGAGGTAATTCGAATACACACCTGGCCTAGACAATGCATTCCGGTGGCCATTCGATGGACAAGTCAGTGTTTTATCAGTCACAGACAATTCGGATCTATCCTAGTCGAGGAAGGTCCACATAACTAAAAATTATGCAACAAATTGACTTGGGATTCATGGAGCGAGTTCTAGAGGACAAAATAGGGCCCAAGCCGGCAAAATTCACAAAAAATACAACAAAAACGAAAAAAATTTAACGGCTTTAAAGCTAGATGCTCCCCCCCACCATGACAGATCCAGGTTATGACATGTCAGGCAGCGGTCAACACGTGTTATGCGGCTTTACACGGCCTTCTCACTATGATGGATCCCAGTTATAACATGTAAGGCGGCGGTCAGCTGTGTTTGCACACGCCTTGCCGGCCGGAACGTCTTAAAAACCGCGGGTATTTGTTTGTTTTTGTTTGTTTGTGTGTTTCTTTCATTGCTTTTTGGGTCGTATTCTGTTCTATAGAAGCCGCTCTGTAAATCACAAGTCAATTGGTTGCGTAATTTTTAGTTATATGGACCCCCCACTAGGATAGATTCTCCAATTCCATAGTCCCTTGAGGGATGAAAGGCTACGCTGTCCTAGACGGAACACGAACCATAAATCCTGTTTGACGGTCAGGCAAAAGTCTTTCTTTAACTGTCTGTTTGCATGTTTACTCGTCAATGAAGAAATATTCAGTGGAATATTCAGTTATGTAGCCTACGGTAATAGTTCTAAAGATGCATTCATTGCCTTACCAAGGAAGCGTCTCTAGTCGATGCTAACTAATGTTCGTTGAAATTTAGAGGGAAATCTACATATTTGCTTAGTTGTAACGGTTGTGCGTCCTGTGTTCAGTACTGCTTCGCCTAGGTTTTGAGCCACTGCGCATCTTCTCGAGTTACTTCTTTTGCAACAAATTCTATTCCACACATTCTTTGCCCTCACTCGTCCATAGTGGTTCGTTCGGTGTTTCTTCATCTTGAGCCCGGTCTGGTAGCGTTTTTAGTTGTTCATTCGGACAGGACTACTGATTTTTTAAAAATAATCACTGCTTATCAGCTCAGCTGACCATGAACACTTATTGAAAATTGAATTTGTGGGATGTAGAGGCGAAATCTAGGCGTAGCACTAATAAACAAGAGATAGCGCGCTGAGCCGCACTCAGAGATAAAGTGTAAAAAAATGATTTCCCTTTGTGCAGTACATATAGCCCGATAACCGGATCTGAAAGAGGCCATGCAGAAGAAGCTTTTCCTACACCTTTTCCGTTTGAGAGGTCTGAACCATTGCTCCAAATCTATTAATGATGCTGTCTTACTACTCGGTGCTTCAGAACAACTGTCGTTGCTGAAATATTGATTCATTGAATATGTTTTTAAATTTAATAGCCAATTTCCTTAACTGATTCAAAGAATTGTCTAAAGTCTAGACATGTGTGAATCGATCTGTTTTGAGATACGCCACTCATCCTTTCTCTAAATGTATCGCATATACTGTTTGAGTGTCATCCGCAGGATTCGAACCTGCGCCCTCCGAAGAGGACTGCGAGGGAGCGTGTAGCGCAGTCGGAGGAGGCGCCGGCTGTCGCGTGTACCCGATACCAGGTTCCTAGTTCGGATTTACCGCCCAGACCAACCAAGCCTTCCATCCCTCCGGGGTCGGTGAATTGGTACCAGACTTATCTGGGAAGGATAGCGCGCTGACTTGTTCATCGGCTGGCCACCGCAAGTAATTGTATGGCCAAATACGCATTCATGTGCCTCCACGTCATCCCGTAGAAGTAGAATGCGTGGCGCATCCCAAATGGGATTGAATAACGATGTCCTTTATCCTTTATACTGTTTGAGTACGGGTTTAGCACACATAGTAGCTTTTAGCTCCAACACAGTCAAATCAGAGACAATGTGCTACCTTTTATCAGACACCTGGAAGGATGAGGGGCTTGCTTGAGCACGAAGTGGACGTAAAATGTATTCGGTGGGGTATCCGGTGGGTGCAAAGGAACCGGCGCTACCATGGTATGATTCAAGTGCACTGTTTGTACGGTCATTTTTGCACTGGATGGTACTTGTTCTGCGGAAGGTAAAAAATGTGCCTTCGTTAGCGATGCTTCTGTACCATTATTGTCAAACGCTGCTTTCTTTTATTTGTGTATAAAACACCTAAAAATCGGTACTTGCCTGGTGTGCTTTTGAAATGTCTTTTATGTTTTAAAGACCAAGCGATCTTTTCAAAGGTTGTACATTTTTTATAAATGATATTTTTTCAGGGGAAATTAACACGCTCAGAGTCCTGAACTCGAGTCTAAATGTAAGTTTGTTACGATGATTTTTGAATTTTGTGCTTGGCCGTACGTTTCTTGGAAAAAGTGATTGATTAATGCATTCTTCCAGGAGGTAATTCTTCAAAAGGATGCGTCCATACGAAGCTGTAAGAAGGAGGCGGATTCTGTAAAAGTGGGTCACGTTAGCTTTTGAAGCATTTGAAGAATATTGGAAGACTAGGAGACTATCTCAAGGTCCATAGGTCTTAACTTCCGAGTTTGTGTATATGGACAGGAGGACCTCTGCCTTACAAATAAAGAAATGCAGCTACAGTCCCCTCTCGCTATAGCGCGTTTAAAGGGACCGCAGAAATCCTATTATTTCGCCTCATAACGGGAGTCGCGTCCTAACCAGAGTTGACCTTTTTGCAACATTTTACACACAGACTTATCTAAAAACACGTACATTGACTGAATATGGATGTAGTACTAAAATATGCGACAGTGTTGGCATTGTCAAGAGCGCAAAGCTGCCGGACAATCATTTTCTGATTGTGAGAAATACTGAACTCAGCCGACAAGTTGCCTATACTTGCTGCTGGATTTATTCTGACTGTTTTAGCCCTAGTTTATACTTGCGCCGCCACGCGGCGCGGCCCCACGATCGCCATAGATATCGATTTTTCGCGCCGCCCGGTCGATATCTATCTCGACCATCGCGCCGCGCCGCGCGGCGGCACAAGTATAAACTAGGGCTTACGGATTGCTTCACTGGAGCAAGCCAACGTGGACGTGGTTTATCCCCTTTGTCCGTTTTTGCACTTTCGAATTTTTCAAACCAACGTTGTGTGCTTTACGTTTTGAAACATCATTAGCTTTAACATCATATATCCTCCTTGTTGCTGCACTCGCGTTGAAGCCATGTTTCCTGTAATGATGTAAAATGAGTCAAATTGCATAGTTTTCTATGTTTTTTGTTAGAATTTAAAAAGTATAACAATTAGATCCAATCAAAAATTCAATGCACATTATGATAGAACAATACAATAGCTTTAAAATGGTATACAATACATCTATGTTAAGTATCTCTGTTCGGTAAAGAAAACTATTCAGACAAAACACCATTAAAAAAGCAACAGCTTTGGTTCACTCTTATGTATTATCGCATACTATCGCTTCATTGCCGTTTTTCTGAAGAGTAGAGAGTGTCACCCACTCAATTTTTTGTTTGTTTCGTTTTTTCCCTATGTCTGTACCTCGCTCACGTGCAGCATATCTTCGAGATTTAAGCATATCTCTTTCAGCAGCTAAATAGTAGAACAATGTGAAACAGTAGGAGCAAACGCAGTGTGAGCCAGCAATCAAAGGGCCTGCTCACACTTCGCGGCAAGAGCGACTCGTCGCCCGTGCAAATCATGCATATCGATTAAAACCGCGCGCGTGCCGCCGAAAAGTGTCCATACTCGGGCGCCGGCGCAGTCGTTCCAGTCGCACTTGTCGCTTTTGTCGCCTGTTCAAAGGCCTATGTTATACTTCAGCGACGCGTCGGCGACGCTGTGTTGCGCGGGCTGCTACTCACTGCGTGGCAGCCCTCGTAACATTGTCGCCGACGTCGCCGACAACAGCGTCGCCGAAGTATAACATAGGCCACACTTCCCGGGTGCTATGCGCGCTGCGCTCTCGTCGCTCTCGTTGCAGGTGCAAAACATGCAAATCGATTAAAACTGAGTAAGCGCCGCCGAAGTCTGTTCACAGGCGTATGTTATGCACCGGCGACGCTGTTATCGGCGAAGTAAAACATAGGCCATACTCTAGCGCTGTCGTCGTCTGTAGTCGCTCTAGTCGCTGCTGTCGCCTGTTCATACTTCAGCGCTCCGCGTTCTCGTCGCTCTTGTCGCTGGTGTCGCGAATGAACAGGCCCAAAGACAGTGCTGTTCTGCAGTACCTCGGGTCATAGACGAAACCCGTATAATACACGATGCTAAAGCTTTGAACCAAGCGATCCACGCGCACGCAAAATTTGAGTCACCGTGAGAGAATTTGTTTTGTAATATTTTATGCTCTAAAATGGAAATGAAGCGATAAAATGCACTGACATCGTTATCGAATTCAGTTGTCTGTAGTAGTACTTTTATTAGCAGGCAGAAAAAATCACGCTGATCGAATTCTAATCTCACCCACAAGTCCGCCACCCTACCCACTAGACCATCCGATCTCTAACAAGTTTTTCAAAGCAATTCCTAGCCACGAGAGCCCTCTGCGTTCCAAATTTTGTTGGCCGGGCTCTGCTCTGTACAGGACTCCAGTCAAGTACAAAGTTCAAAGCTACTGTTGACGGAACCTCCCGCCTCAGTTGTCTACTAATGAAGCTTTTTTTCAGCATTCGCTGATGTCCTGCCAAGAAATGATGACGAAATATGTGGGAGTGAGTGTTTTGTCTGTTTGTCTACAAAAGGTCCAAACAGCACTTTTTTGGCGCAATGATAGGAGGGGGGGGGGGCAGCCCATGGGCTTCCGCTCTAAGCGTAACAGGTGATGTGGAATTTCCCACATTGTACACAAACTGACGCGTACGTATGTGTAATGCAAGTTGCAACGAGAGTAACCTAGGTCAAACGGTACGTCACGGGCCAACCAAACGCGTAAGAACTCGTTCACACGTGGGAAATGCCACGTCACCTCGTACTTGTGTTTGGTTCTGATCGGCTGCCCCCCCCCCCCCCCCTTCCTCTTCCTTGCATTGTGCCCTTTACTTTTACCTAGAAAGGCATCCTGACTAACAGAAGAGTTAGGAATGAATGGTTTATTCAGACATCAATAGCAACCAGTCTTTATCATTACTTAAACAGTTGTAAAGCATAAGATAAGCTGGAGACGTTAGTATTGCGAAGCTGACCGGGTTAGATTAACACACAAGAATATCTTGTTGAGCAACGAACTCGTCCTTCATTCCTATTATCCATCCGGTGACGGCTACATGGTATCCGGAAGCGAGAATTACACAGCTCCGTTGTAGCTGTAGAGTGAGGTAGTGTCTTGATCTGAGAAGGAGTTGATCGTTGGCAACGACCACGGAGTGGCACCGCCGTAGCCGGGCATCAGTGCAGCCATCGTTGATGGACCGGCGTTCGCGTAGAGGGTCTGCAATGGAGATGGCCGATCATCAGGTGGAAATGAGGGCCTTACAAGGAAAAGGTCTCTTTCGCTGGGGATAATTCTAGACCTATCCAGCGCACTTTCACAGTAAGGCTCCGTTTATACTTCGTCGCGCAGCGACGCGACGCCACGTATAGTGGCCATATTGATTGTGCGACGCGATCGATCAATTTGGCCTCATTGCGTGGCCACCGAGTCGCGCCGCGACGAAGTATAAACGGGGCCTAAAACTCTCTTTTTTATAGACAGGAGTGAAGAAGAGGTTCGATATAGTAATCAATGCGCTGCTCAGAGTATGCTACATTATTACGAAGAGTCACAACAAGATATAAAAACCTTACCACAGCCTATCGAGGAATGTACCATAACAAAGTGAACACGGTTACTAAATGGTTCTTGAATATTTTTGAAAAAGAATCTGCATGTGTCTCCCTGGCAAGTGGCTTACTGATGAGACTTCTTTATGGCCTTACAAGAGAAGGGTCTGAAGCGTATGTCTGAACGGTGGAGCGAGTCATATAGGGAGAATCCTCACCCCTCAATTGGTTGGAAAATGTGTTTATTTTCTGCCAAGTCGTTAAACCCAAGGAGTAGGGGGTCACTAGGACTGGGATACGGCGCAGCACGTGTTTGGGGATCTTGTACGCCCGCGATGCGTCTGCAGTCAGTGGATCGGATCACAGGTAGGTAGAGGGTTGACTCGTGCGAGAGGGGTCAGGGGTTTGGTTTCTCTGCGCTGCTGCATTTTTGCATTTCAAATGATTGGTAGAGATTTGGGGGATTCTGACGTCTATACCATTTTCAGACGTTTTCTGTGCATTTTTCCAACTGTACGCTGTAGTATTCAACATGATGATGCATAAGTGTCCAACATCAGTGATTCACAGGTACAAAGTGCCTGTGTAGTGAATTCCGGTGTCTTCCTCCATGGTTATGAGCACACAACCGAAATCTAATTGAAGACGTACCCTTTCCTCCGAAACAAGAGTTCCACCTGAAAACGTTGTCATATGCCCACTGCTTGATGCCTCTCCACGTCCATCAGTTCATCTTGCGGATCCCAATCTTTCTCTTCTTCTCTCACCACATCCAGCTGTTCGTCTTCGTCAACTCCAAGTTGACGTGCTTCGAAGTCCTTGAGTATGCTGGCCATCCGCTCGGCCAGCTTGATTTCTTCCCTCGAAGGTTCCTTATCTAAAGGTGGGCGACACTCCAGCATGAGCAGGTGGATCACCACTCGACCGTCGGCGGGCGTTGCTGGTGTTAGGTTCTAGAAAACCTTCAGCAGACCTCTGATTTTCAGGTGACAGGCAGACATGAGGGAAAGAGTGTATTGATGCCGTTTAGGTTAATTTACGAGATCCGCACACCTCGTTTCTCATTTGAACCACCTCCGACATCACAACGTGGTCTCTTTTGAAAATCCGAGCAGGATGGCTTTTCCTGAGGCCTTTGCTCTATGTATGGAAACAGACTATGAGGAGCCTGTGGCCTTTATACGCTACCCGTAAGGTGCCCAGTGGTGCTTCACGCACTTTGTACTTGTGTATCACTGGCGTTGAACATTTATACATCACCATGTTGAATAGCACAACGTACCGCTGGAAAAATGCGTAGAAAACGTCTGAAAATGGTATAGACGTCAAAATCCCCAAATCTCAACCAGTCAGTTGAAATGCAAAAATGCAGCAACGCAGAGGAACCAAACCCTTGACCTCCCTCGCACGAGCCAACCCTTTACCCACCTGCGCTCTCAGCCATTAGCTGCAGACGCATCGCGGACGTACAAGACACCCAAACACGTGCTGCGCCGTATCCCATTGTAACCCCCTACTCCTTGGGTTTAACGACTTGGCAAAAAATAAGGCACTATTGTACTTTACGGACTCCAGAGGACAAGGAGAGGTCGAACAAATTTTTTCGCCCAAACTTCGCCCAGGGGGTTGTTTGGGGTGCTAATCACGAATCTGACATCTATTTTTGAAATTTCGGCCGATTACGGTAGGTTACGATAGGTACCGGTGACTAAGGCTGTCAGGGTCATAATCACCGATTTCGCCCAAACTTCGCCTAGGGGGGGGGGTTATTTGGGGTGCTGATCGGGAATCTGACATCTGTTTTTCGTTTTACGCTGGACTACGGTAGATTACGGTACGTACCGGTGACTAAGGCTGTCGAGGTCATAATCACCGATTTCGCCCAAACTTCGCCTATGGGGGTTATATGGGGTGCTGATCACGAATCTGGCATTCGTTTTTCGTTTTACGCCGGAGTTTGGGCGAAATCGGTTACCATTACCTTAGTCACCCGTACCTTCCATAACCTACCATGAAAAACGGATGCCAGATTCGTGGGCACCCCGAATAACCCCCCTAGACGAAGTTTCAGCCAAATCGCTGACCCTGCCAGGGCCACTCATGTTAACGGTATGGGTGGTCTCCGACCGAATCGTGAAAAACGGATATCAGAATCGTGATCAGCACCCCAAATAACCCGCCTAGGCGAAGTTTGGGCGAAATAGGTGATTATGACCTCGACAGCCTTAGTCACCGGTACCTACCGTAACCTACCATAATCGGCCGAAATTTTAAAAACAAATGTCAGATTCGTGATCAGCACCCCAAATAACCCTCCTGGGCGAGGTTTGGGCGAAAAAGTTTTTCCGACCCCCTCCCCCCTCGTCCTCTGGAGTCCGTAAAGTACAATAGTTCCAAAAATAAACACATTCTCCAACCAATTGAGGGATGAGGATTCTCCCTATATGACTCGCTCCCTCCGTTCAGGCACACGCTTCAGACCCCTCCCTTCTCAGATTCGCAAATTATAGTAACAAATCAATGTTGGGTTTGCGTAGGCAGAAACGTTATTGGCTTTATCATAACTAATAAGACAACAACTTTTCCCATTACTGAAAACGCTATTTTTGATGTTCGAGGCAGACGAAAAAATTCATGTTACAAAATTTGGTGCTGCTTATCGTTATTCATTTTTAGTCAACAATCATTCATCGAAGTAGTTTTGGAAGAAGTCTGTGTTGACTTCATCGATGTCTAGTTTGACGTGAAATGGTATTGATTTCATGTTTATGTATGGATAACATGAAGCTCACCGCGTCCAAGTTTTTATTGGAGGAGCCCATGTACTGCGGATCGACTGGTGGAATTTCCTGTTCGCTGTTACCAATTGATGGTTTAATGTCGATGTTTGGCTTTGTTTCCTGAAAAATGCAGGTTTCACGATTAGAACGCAGTGCGTGCGCCTCCTACAGTAAAGCTCCTATGCTTCGTAAATCTGCCGTTGTTTAGGGTTTGATGGCCGGTATTAAGCAGTTCATAAGAACGAAAGAAGTGGCTATCCGTTAGGCTCTTCATTGGGTATGCGGATCGAAATCGCATTTAATTGGTCCAGCTTATTTACGGTCTAGAATTCTATAGGTCTTACTGTTAGTATTTTTGCTTTGTGCCGTTCGAGGTTTTTATGGTGGATCTTTATTGCCAGGACTAACGTTCCGACGCTTCCGGCTTCCTCAGAGGTCTGAACGTGGTGCAAGTATTAAATATGCGATTTACCCCACCAAGCACTATCCGCACTCTAGCGGTTTCGCTTCCTTAGAGAGATCACCCGTGAAAATCCACTCAAAGAGGGATAAACTCACGTGTGATCCATCTAAGGAGCCGCAGCTCTCAGTTAGTACGACCGGGCGAGTGAGGCTTACTGTGCAGCGACGGATAGAACAACCTAATGGATAGCGATAACGACCCGCACATGCACCCTTTCCATTCTACAGCTCCCATTTTGGCACAAAAGGCAGAAAATCATTCGTAATTGGCAAGCGTCCCTGGTTTTCTGCCTTCTGTGCCAAAATGCAAGCTGTAGAATGGAAAGGACGCATGTGCAGGTCGTTATCGTTATCCATTCGCTTGTTCTATCCGTCGGTGCACAGTAGGTCTTATTCGCCCGGTCGTACTAACAGAGCTGCGTCTCCTTAGGTGGATCACACGTGAGTTTATCTATCTTTGAGTGGATTTTCAAGGGTGATTTCTCTAAGGAAGCGAAACCGCTAGAGTGGGGATAGCGCTTGGTGGAGTATATGCATATCTAATACTTGCACCACGTTCAGGCTTCTGAGGAAGACGGAAGCGTTGAAATGTTAGGCCTGGCAATAAAGATCCACCATAGAAACCTCGAACGGTACAAAGCAAAAATTCTACCAACAGTTCTCTACAATGCCGAGGTTTTATGACGAGAGCAGCTGGAGACTTACTGAATTCTATACCTCAGGACAATTTGCGTTTGAAACCGTGAACCAACCGGTTTTAAACCCGTTGGTTAGTAACCGACCATGAAAGGGTTTAGAACCGAGTACGAAAGGGTGGCCACGTCCTCTCTACGCAAAAGCAACACGTGCTGGCCGTGGCCTCCTTTCGTGCTCGGTTCTAAACCCTTTCATGGTCGGTTACTAACCAACGGGTTTCAAACCGGTTGGTTCGCGGTTTCAAACGCAAATTTGTCTGAGACGGTCTGCTGAAGCTTCCATTGGACATCTATCTTATGATCAGTGCAGCGAAGGAGTCTAATCACTTGACTCGTATCGCCATTTCGCCCGGCATTTCAGTCCACTTCATAGTTGTATTAGGTTAGAAATGGAAGGCAATTTTGGATTTTTCTTTATTTTTTGAACACATCGTTAGCATCAGTCTGCGCAGGCTGCTAACCATTCGGACTTCGTGAGGAACATGTAATGTCCTAAGATGCTGAAGGTCCTACCGGTGTTAGTATTCCACTCGTTCCTGCTGGGAAGAAGGCGCTGTTGTATGATGGTAAAGGTTGGGCGGCGAGAGCTGGAGCACTCTGATCAAAGGTCGGCATACCGACGGCAGATAGATCCGGCGGCATTTGATACGGCAGGCTCTGGAATTTTGTGACTTCAGAGTGACGTTCCGTTGAAGAAGCTCTTATTTTGGCACTTGGTCAAGGTGTTAAAGGAGCTAGAATTGCTAAGATTGGAATAAGTGAAATTGGCTTGAAAGACGATTCCTGGCTCCTAAAAGTAGATGGCTTACTCCTCCCATCAGCATCATGTGCATGGGATCCAGAGCCGCAGCGCCGTGCATGCGTGAGAGCTGCCATTGTCGAAGGTAGGAGAGCTGATTGTTCTCGACCACCGAGGAGAAGCGAGAGGCATAGGACGGGGTGCGCTTGATTCGTCTGGAACAGACAGGGACTTTGATATTTCGCGGAAGCCTCTCCTCCACAACAGCATTGCAAGTCGAGCATCAACTCATTATGCTGTCGGTTGAACTACTATTTTAAGGGCGTGTTCATACTTCGCGACAGGAGCGACTTGTCCCCCGTGCAAAACATGCGAATCGGTCCAAACAGAGCGCGGGCCGCCGAAAAGTGTTCATACTCGAGCGTCGGCGTTGTTGCTCCAGCTACTCTTGTCGCTCTAGCCCCTGCTGTCGCCTGTTCATACTTTCTCGCGCTGCGCTCTTGTCGCTGCTCTCGCGAAGTATGAACAGGCCCTATGGTGGCCATATTGATCGTGCTACGCGATCGATCAAATTGGCCAGTATACGTGGCATCGCGTCGCTCAGCGTCGGAAGTATAAACGGGGCGTAAAGGTCCCCACTGACTTCTGCGGCAGCGCCGCGGCTCTATGCTTAGCCATAGGGCAGAGACGCAGAGCTCGCCGCCGGCGGCGAGCTCTGCGTCTCTGCCCTATGGTTAAGCATAGAGCCGCGGCGCTGCCGCAGAACTCTGTGGGAGCCTTTAGATATCGTTTTTTAGCGCCGCCGGTCGATATCTATCTCGACCATCGTGCCGCGCCCCGCAGCCGCACAAGTGTAAACTAGGGCTAACGCAGAACCGATAGGGAAGGGTTGCACTTTGCTCTAGAACAGAGGTGTTGGGGAATGGAGAATGTCTGAACTCGAGGCGTTATGAACGAGGTGATGTATACGAGCGGATTCGGCTGTTTCTCAGAAGTAAAACAAATGCATCCCTGGGTTTCTCACGTAATGAAATCACGAGCGGACAAATTATAGCACCGGCGGGGATCGACCTGTCTGAAATGTGCATGAAAATTATGACTTTTAAAAGCAAATAGTAAGCTACTGAAGCAAGACTGAAAACTTTCAAAACTGAAGATTCATAATCGGTGCCTTCCAAGTGAAACTGTGCGCTTTCTAAGGGCAAATAAATTTTTATCTTAGAAAAATTTACATTTATTGAACATCTACTAGTCATCTGCTTCAGAAAAGTGAACGTTGAAAGTGCTTGTTGAATTTCTCTGAATTTCGTAAAATTCTTAGAGCTGCAAAAAGCTTACAAGGAGAGCCTCCAAAGTGACGGTGAGTTTTTGCGATGCAATTTTTACAGGGTGTAGGGCCTCGTGTGGGGAGTCGAAAACCGTAGTTAATTTTTTTTAGAATTCTCCTTTGTGGTCGAAAAAAAAGGCGTGTGGAAGCGTGACTGCGAAGTCCATCACGCCCTGCTGCCACTCAACCCAATGTGGTCGGTTGGCGCAGTGGGTAGTGATGTTGCCTATCGGCCGGACGAAGTGTGTTTTACGGTTCGACCCCCGGTGATGCTATAGTTTTTGCACTCGTCGGGTGGTTATTACTATGTGCTTGCGTGACCACAGCAGTCAATTTGTACACGATTAATGCTTTTAGAAAGTGTTAAGTATTTAACCCTATCAAACCAAATTCACGATCTATCCCGTGAAGTGTATGTGTTTGCGTGCATTTACGGTATAGTTGTTGATATGATACAGTACAAATATCATTCACCGAGAGGTAGCTCAAATGAAAGCGGAAAAGGGCTACATTTACTTACTAAAAGCATTAATCGTGTACAAATTGACTCCTGTGGTCACGCAAGCACATTTTAATAACGATCCGATATGTGCAAAAACTATGCCGACACCAGGGGTCGAACCATAAAATTCACTGAATGCGGCCAAGAGGCTACATTCTATCCACTGCGCCAGCCGACCTTAACCACTTAGGTGGCAGCGCTTCCACACGCCTTTTCTCGACCACAGAAGAGCATTCCTTAGAAATTAACTACGGTTTGGGACTTCCCACACGGGACCCTACGTCCAGTAAGAATTGCATCGCAAAAGCTCTCCGCCACTTTGGAGGCTCTCCTTGTTAGAGTTAAGGTGTTAGCGTTATCCTGAAGTGCAGAAAAGTAGCAGATTTTGAAAGCGTTAAAGAAGAAAAAACCAAAATCGCAATGAACTAAGCGAGTGCATGGCGCGATCTCTTCGCGCCATGCACTCGCTTCGTTCAACACACTGATATATTGCCGTTTTTTTTTCGCTGCAAGGTAAGCTTAAACACACTTCTGTATCTAAAGGAATATAAATTCTATGAAAATTCAAACGTTGTATTCACCTTTTGGGCAGACGATTTGTAAAATTTCAATGAGAAATTTTAAAAGTTGTTCCCCTCCCTTCCCTCCTCCCGAAAACAAAAATGAAAAGAGAATTTTTTAAATCGAAATTATCACTCAAGGCCTTTCTGAAAATTATATATTAGGTTGGCAACTAATTTCGTGGACTCTCAAGCGCCTTCAACAAAAGTGTTCATAAACAAATAACAAATAACAGTTTTCAACCAAAGTAAGATCTGTTGGAACGCGGGACTGCTTCCCATTTATCAGCTACCTGGCCCATCCCACAGCTGTAGAATTCTTGTGCTTTTGAAGCCAAGAATCCTTGGAGGTGCATTTTGACATGGTCCACATTAATAAATCGTCCTCCAACCAAGAAGTGCTGCAGCGAGCTATAAAGGTGCTAGTCATTTGGCGCAGAGCCTGTGCTGTAATGTGGATGAGTTAGACGCTCCCAGCCAAGGTCTTCGATTTTTTGAAGCTTCCGATTCGCGACGTGTGATCTGGCGTTATCTAGCTGAAAGATAATTCCACTCCTGAAACTCTGTCTGAACCGATTCCAGCGGAGTTCAGCCTGAGCGCGGCCAGGTTGAGAAGAGTAGATTGCAGCGTTAATGCTGGAACCGTTCTTGACGAGCTCCCAGAATTTAATACCTTCTTGACACCACCAAACGGAGGGAACGTAGCGAACCGGACGCCTCAAAAATAGAAGACCTTGACTGGGAGCGTCAAACTCATCCACCTTACAGCCCAGACCTTGCGCCAAGTGACTACCACATATTTAGTTCGGTGCAGTACTTCTTGGTTGGAAGACGATTTAATAATGCGGATCGGGTCAAAATGCACCTCCAAAGATTCTTGGCCTTAAAAGCACAACAATTCTATGGCCGTGGGATAGACCAGCTATCTGATAAATGAGAAGCACTTCTGCGTTCCGAGGGATCTTATTTTAATTAAAGATTGTCATTAGTTATTTGCTAATAAATACTTTTGCTAAAGATTCTTGAGAGTCCACGAAATTAGCTGCCAACCTAATATTTTGGTTGGAAGATCGTTTTCAGCTTGGCTTTAAAGGTGTCCAATTTTGACGCGAAAGAGGTAGCTTTGTGCAGTTTGAAGAATGTGAAACTCTTAGTTGACTAGATCATAAGAAACAATTTTTTTTTCGCGACAAGGTAAGCTTAAATACACTTCTGTAGATAAAGGAGTACATATAATTTCTATGAAAGTTCAAACGTTGTACTCACTTGTTGGGCTAACGTTTTGTGAAATTGCAAAGAGAAATTTTACAAGTCCAGAAAGGCCGCGAGTCATAGTTTGATTTGAAAAAATCAAAAATTGTCTTTTCCTCTTTTTTTTTGGGGGGGGGGGAGACACTTGTAAAATTTCAAAGAAAAATTTTACCTGAATCTCTTTCAGGAAGACAGAAATTTCAAAAAATTGCAAGACAATCGCACCGTTCCGAATCTAAACGCTTGATTTTTGAAGTTCTAGCGACTCGAATACATCAGAATTTGGGTCTATCCTAGTCCGGGGGGCCACATTTAAAAAGTAGGCAACAAAATGGTTTGAGACTTACCGAGCGGCTCCTAGAGAACGAGTTAGAACCTAAAAGAAACCAAAAACGAACGAACAAAAAATAAAAAATCGCCGCGGTTCACAACCGTCTCGGCGGACAAAGAGCGGCGGAATGAAGGCATGCTGAGTGCCTACCGCCGGCTGACATGTTATAACCAGGATCTGACATGCCGAGGAGGGCGCATGAAGCCGCACGCCGCGTGCTGATCTCTGCCTGACATGTTATAACAAGGATCTAACATGGTGAGAAGGGCGCACAACTTTGTCTGCTTACAACCACAACAATTTTTTTCGTTTTTTCTTTGTGACTTTTCTTGTTTAGGTCTAATGTTGTTCTGTAGGAGCCGATCGATAAGTCTCAAGTGGATTTGTTACATATAATACTTTTTAGTTATGTGGCCCCTGGACTAGGATAGATCCCAGAATTTATAACGTAGCTACTGACAGGTCAACTACACGACGTACCGAGTAGCTATGAGGTTGCACTTCCTGTACTACCTCGCAGATGCACCATTCTCGCGCGAACTCCACCTATGCGCCAACTATCAGTTTGCGGGGCAGCTCGCTGGAGATACTTGGCCTTCCTAACTTTTGGAGGACCCGAACCGTCCTACATACATCACCTCATTTGTTCGGAGAATCCGTTCAAGTGTCTCCTGCTTACGCCAACACTTTCAACCTTATAGTCATACAGGTTGCGCTTCTAACAGTATTAACTGAAGTAAGACAGCTCAAATGAATAGGTGGAAAGGCTGTTGAAACGAATCTGAGCCCATTTAGAGATGGTATTGCCTTATAAAAAGCTGTGAAGTGTAGCGAAGAAGAGTTGCATAAGGTGCTTACCTCCGTTTGTAGTTCCCGTTGTCGAACATCGGCGTACAATCAGCTGCTAATGTCCAGTAATTGCCTTTGCGCTCGTTGGCATGACTCATTCCATCACGAGCCTTGACAAAAAACCGCCTTTTGTCATTAAATTCGATGGCTAATTAACCTGGGTTAAATCTTTATCTACACGAAGCCACTGGCAAAGCTGACCTCCTAAAATTTCTTGAACCATCTTGGCTCAGACTACCTGAATTTTGGGAAAAATTCGTTTTTTAGGCGGCAGTATGCTTTAGCGGAGGCGCTTAAGATTAGTTTACAGTTGTTGGACGTTGAGCTGTTTTTGTTTTTGTTCTGCTCTTCCCAGCTCGCTGCACTACTGCATATGGATAGGCGACATAGGCGCTGCTTGGGTATAGAAAGTCGACCATTTTCCTTCTCTATAGCGTCCCGAGGCGGCACACCACGATGTCGGCACGTGCTGCTGTTCTTTTCGTTTTGCAGTACAATAGCCGTACATTAGCAGCACAAACCTTTTGTCTTACATGTTACATGATGCTGTTTGACTAGAAAATGCTGTCGGATCCTCCTCCTGAGGTTTGCTTTAGTACTCGGGCAGTTACTCGATTACTAACGCTACCTTCTTTGAGCAGTTAACTTCAAAGCTATGATGGCCAGCCGATGAACAAGTCAGCGCTTTATCCTTCCCAGACACGTCTGGTACCAATTCACCGACCCCTGAGGGATGGAAGGCTTGGTTGGCCTGGGCGGAAATCCGAACCAGGAACCTAGTAACTGGTGCACGCGACAGTCGGCGCCTCTTCCGACTGCGCTATACACATCCTGTTGAGGGTATACTGTGATCAATGGACCATATCGTTTAAGGAAAGAAACGACGTAGTGTATTTCTTCTAATAATTACAAGTACTCACCCTTTTCAGGAAGCAATCATTCAGCGATAAATTGTGACGTATACTATTCTGCCAGCCTTGACGGCGTTTTGGATCTGCAGATCGGTAATACGGGAATTTGGCATCGATGAACTGCAATAGTTGCTCTTAAGTTTTAAACAACCCTAAAAGTGCGTCATAGAGATCATAAACTGTTACAAATACCCACTATCGAGGATTGTAAGAGCTGGGTATTTTGATAAAGTAGTCTGAATTCGATAAAAGCATAAGGGCGGCGTTGCTCAATCCCTTTTGGGATGCGCCACGCATTCTACTTCTATGGGATGTCGTGGAGGCGACTTGGATACGTATTTGGCCATACAATGACTTGCGGCGGCCAGCCGATGAACAAGTGATTGTATCTCCAAATACGCATTCAAATCGCCTCTACGACATCCCGTAGAAGTAGAATGCGTGGCGAATCCCAAAGGGATTGAGCAACGCCGCCCTTATCCTTTATCCTTAGTCTGAATTCTATGCCACACATGTGCTATAGAATAGCTTTACAAAGTCTGAAGTTCTGACAGTATAGTCATTGACAAAGGTCCTAAGGAAGCTATTAGGTTGGAAAAAAGGCTCTTCACACTTCGAAATTTTTTTACCCTTCTTGTAAACGCACCAGCCAATGTTGATTGCTGATTTCGTAATCCTATCATACTTGTCTACCGTTCGCACGCGGACACGGGTTAAGACTCTTCTTGTACTTCGTTATCCATCCAATCGTCCGGACTCAATGCCAGATCTACCTCATGGCCATTTTCGGCACGGCATTCTTCACGAATTCATTAAAGAATCCACAGCACGTCTCAGGCAGCCGACCAAATTAACCATATATATAGCTTGGGATCTACTACTCATCACGCCTGTTATGAGTGGTTCGGAAAGTTTTTAAGGGAGATTATTCACTGAGGGCAAAGCATGGTCAGGAAGGCCAACTGGATTGGACGACAGTGAACTACACCATCTTTTTCGTACCGATCGTTGGCAGACGACACATAAGCTGGCAGAGAAGCTCGAAGTGTCTCATAGGATAGTGGGAATCCATCTGAAGAGTCTTGGCTTTGCATGGAAATTTGGAGCTTGGATTCCACATGCCCTGTCAGACACTTAGAAAGGTCGACGGCTCTCCATCGCTGCTTCTCTTCTGTCCAGATAAGAAAGAAAATCGTTTCTTCCGTGGATTGTGACAGGCGATGAGTCTTGGGTTCTGTATGCCAACTTCCGAAGAAAACGACAATGGGTATAAAAAGGAGAGACGCCTAAGCTTGACCTCAAGCCAATGTTCAGGAAAGATTCTCGTGAGTCTTTGGTGGGATGTCGGAGGAGTGATTTGCTGGGAAACTCTCAGAAGTGGAGAGACGCTTACTGCTGCCAGATGCTGTGGTCAACTCCACAAAGTCGTCGCAATTCTCCAGGATAACAGGCCGGAGAAGTCAAAGGTGACGATCCTGCATGACGATGCAAAGCCACATGTTGCAAGACTCACAAGAAAAACAATAAAGGAGCTTTGCTGGGAGGTATGCCACATCCACCGTATAGCCCTGACCTCGTTCGTGTGACTACCATCTCTTCCGTGCTCTCAAGCAAGAAATTGGAGAGAAATATTTTGGAACGGATGAAGACCTCAAAAATTGGATTCAGCAATGGTTCGAGACTCCAGAACTGCAGTCTTTTAAGCGAGAGGAATTGGAAAATTACCGAGTTTTTGGAGAAGTGTAGTGGAACAAAACGGAGTTTATGTCAGTTGAGTTGACTTTGTAGTTGTGAAGTAATAAATCTTTGAAAAAAAAATGAAAAACTTTTTTTCCAATCTAATAGTATTTTCGAAGACAGTGCGCTTACATCTTCAAAAGCTGCAACTGCTTCCACTCCGCTAGCAGTAATGGAATCCCAAGAGCAAGAAGAACAGGAAGATCAAGAAGGATAACACCAATTCGAACGCAACTCATTGTTACTCTATCAGTAGTGGAAGGCTGTCCAACTATACGACAAGCACCAAGCAAGTGAAAGACAGCAGTATGCAAGGGTATCCTGACACAGATGGTGAGTGGTATAGCGCCTCACAGCTCACACAGTGGAATGGGAGGCAAAAAGTCCCTGGTAATGGAAATTCTCTCGTTCCTATTGTTCATCCTATGCTTATGCTCATGAATCCAGGGGCCGGATTCATCAACGACTTACAGAGATTTGACAAAGAAAATTACAGCCGAAATTCCTGACAGCGTGGTTTATCAAGCGATATGGTGAGCGATAAGCGCGTTATGTGAGCTTTTCGCTTACAATTCTCCGTTAAGGTTACGTAAGTCGTTGATGAATCCGACCCCAGAAAGGCTACCTAAGACTACCCTCAGGTCCTCCTATAGTGCAAGAGCTCCCTTTCACAAATAGGCAGCGACCTATTGAGGACGATGAGAGCTGTGTGTACGAACTAGAAGCATAGGGACCTGAGAGTAGGCGAATTGCCACCAGATCTCCCTAAATATAAGAACGTGCAGAGCTGCTAGTGGTTCGAGGGATAAAATAGTCTCTATTTGGGTCATAAGATCAGTCTGGGATGCCCACCATCGCTCGAACATCACCCGCTGAGGCTGGAGTGAGACTTTCCAGTAGTGGCTACGTTGTCAAGGAACAGCGAGGATTTCCCGATTTCAACCGAATTGATTCCTTCTGACTTACTGAGGGACAACTCTCTACTCCTGTATCCACCGCTGGTAACAGGTGTCATTCGGACGACGAAGCTGGAAGGTGTCGTTCGATCGAGGCGAATAGCGGCGGCGGCGCAAGCTGATGGAGTGAGTGATCGTCGCGGTGCGCGGGCGATGTTTTGATGGGGGGTACGATAGCGGGACGGCGGCGCCGACGCCGTGAATGCCACTCGGACTACGGTGCTTTCAATTTCATCGCGTATGAGAGAATGCTGGAGTTTCGTGCCCCACTGGAAAAGAACCCCAGCTGAAGAATCTTATGGATGTATTACGGTATGGAGGTAGATAATGGCCATGAATAGATTGTAGGTCCACTGGGAATGAATAGATTGTAGGTCCACTGGCAGCAGTAGGTTTAGGACAGTCCACCAATCAAGGAAAATGGATAAGGATAAAGGACAGCGTTGCTCAATCCCTTTTGGGATGCGCCACGTATTCTACTCCTACGGGATGTCGTGGAGGCGATATGAATGCGTATTTGGCCATACAATGACTTGCGGTGGCCAGCCGATGAACAAGTCAGCGCTTTGTCCTTCCCAAACACGTCTGGTACCAATTCACCGACCCCGAAGAGATGGAAGGCTTGGTTGGCCTGGGCGGAAAATCCGAACCAGGAGCCTGGTATCGGGTGCACGCGACCGTCGGCGCCACCTCCGACTGCGCTACACGCGCCCCAAAGAAAATGACACCACCTAAATCAAACTGAACTCCTTTTCATTCTTAGTAGACAATTTCAAGCCAATAAGGCGGATCTGAAGCCGAAATGAGGAAAATAATCTCTAGGGTCCTGGGGCCAGATTCATCAACCGCTTACCGGCCGGTAACGATGAAAAGTACAGCCAGACCTAAAGCTGGTAAATCTCATATCAGGAGTTTGGCGGTACTTTTCACCGTTACCGGCTGGTAAGGGACTGATGAATCTGGCCCAGGTCGCGAATGAGGACTACATTGGGAGGTAAGAACACACCAGCCCATCAGGCTCCACCGAATCGGTTTGCTTGTCGAAAGTACGTATACAGACGGTACGCATAGGTACCCTGATCAGCTGGCGCGTGTTAGATTAGTGCTCTGATCGAGTGTGATAGGTTGACGCGTTCCCACCCTCCCAATGCTGCTCACATTCGCGACTTGGGCCATCTTTTGTTTAAGAGGATTTAGATATGTATCTTTGTAGGGTGTCAGTGGAAAAAGTGATCACGATGTTTGAATGGACGCGCAGTCTTTATCGTTGTGGCTGCAGCACTATGTTTAAGTTCTTTCTTAAAAAAAAACATTGGTGAGGAACGCATGACGCAAATTCTCCGTATGGCACAGCGAAAAACTATTCGAATCAGAGAACTTGAGAAGAAGCTTGAAAATGTCAGAAGGATGACAATTTTATGCTCATTAAAAAATTGGATGTTTTTTCTTCTGACGGTGAATTTCTGATACGTCATCTTGAAATAAGACATTTCGACCTTGTGAAAACATGCCCATTCTGATCAATTATACATAAGTCAGTTGGCTGAAGAGTCTTCGGTCCAAAATGAAGTGTCCAGTGTAACTTATAGATTCTTTGGAACTTCCAGCTTTGTTGTTTTTTTCGAAGTCTGGAAGAAACTGGGATTTAGTTGAGCTGTGGAACTCATTGGGGGAAAAGTTGTCTACACCCTAACCGCTGATCAAGTTAGCACCACCGTAGGGCCGGTTCTTACTTCGCGAGAGCAGCAACAAGAGCGGCTGGAGCGACAGCGCCGGCGCTCGAGTATGAACACCTTTCGGCGGCGCGCGCTCGGTTTTAATCGATTTGCATGTTTTGCACGGGCGAGAAGTCGCTCTTGTCGCGAAGTATGAACAGTCCCTTACGCTGAGCCACCAGAAGTTTCTTGAACACCCTCACACAGAGCTAGAGCTCAAGATGCATCTGGAAGGTGGGCAGCAACCTTATTTCACACTGAAGAAAGGAATTTAAACTTGCTGGTGATACATTCCCCTTATTTTGTGGATGAAAAGACCAAGACTTACGAAGTAAACCTAGAATAAACGTCTACCAACACTCTTCATCGCCATGGTACCGTATAGATATCGCGGGATCGATGGTGCGAGCATTGGTGGACGTGCGCTTCCAGCCTTTAAGTATATCATTGCGTAATTCGTGGTTTCCTGTGGGATCTATCCTTGTCGGGGAGGGGGGGGGGGGAGGGTCCATAGAATTAAGAATTATGTAACAAATTGACTTGAGACTTACCGAACGGTTCCTAGAGAACATGATAGGCTCTAAAAGAAACAAAAAATGAACGACCAAACAAAAATAAAATAAAATAAAGTCGCTGCGGATTTACATCCATCTCGGCGGGCAAAGAACGAGGCAATGGAGCCATGCCGCATGTTTAACACCGCTTGACATGTTATAACTAGGATCTAACATGGTAAGGAGGGCACGAAAGCCGCATGCCGAGTGCTCACCGCCGCCCGACATGTTGGAACCAGGATCTAACATGGTAAGGAGAACGTATAACTTTGTCTGCTTACAACCACAGCGAAAACAAACGTAGTTTTTTCTTCGTTTTTTTTTTCTTCGTGAACTTACTAGTTTAGGTTCTGTATTGTTCTGTAAGAGCCGCTCCGAAGGTCTCATGTCAATTTGTTACATCAATTTTAATTCTGTAGAATTCCCCCACCCCCTCCCCACCGACTAGGATAGATCCTTCCTGTGTCCACAAGAAATTTGGAAAGCGCGTCGGTCAGCACATTTCTTTCTTCGTTGTGAAATGAGGTTGCTACCCGTTCTCCAGATGCGTCTTGGGCACTAGTTCTGCGTCAACCGTTTCCACTGGTTTTTGGTGGCTCAAATTGTCATTGTTTGAAGCTTTACCATGGCGGCGCCGCTGCGCGGCGGGGCACGATGGTGGGGATAGATATCGACCGGGCGGCGCGAAAAATCAATATCTATGGCGATCGTGGTGTCGCAGGGCGCAAGTATAAACTAGGGCTAAGGCGGAACGTTATTCTATAAAATTGCATGTAAGGAGACCGGATATCTCGGAAGGGGACAAGATTATAGATTAAACCAGAGAATAATATTTGTATACACGTTCTTGAGACATCATGGATTTGCAACTTATGTTCCTATCCATAGCACTATAAGGCCCCGTTTATACTTCGTCGCGCCGCGACGAAGTATAAACGGGGCCTAAGACCACTCACTATAAATGGTTGAACAGGCAGATCATTGATATTCAGTAGATACATACGGTTGAAGGCCTTGTTTCTTAGCCCCTACTCACCAAGATAGAAAAGTGAATTTTTCAAAATAAAAATTCGAAATTATCGGACTAGAGGCTAAATTGATAGTTAATGACAGTGAACAAGAAGCGTTTTGCATTCCTCTGACCAGTTCGGCGACGATTTGTGACGTGAAGTACATTACCAGGCTTCAACACTGAGAAGTGGTTTTGGACGAGATTTATTTATTTATTTATTTATTTATTTACAATGTCGTCAATGACGAGCCAAACTAAACTTAAACTATATGGGAATAGTCGGAAACCGGAATTGAAGACAACTACAACAGGAAATAGAAAATATAGAATAAGACAAAATTGGACAACAAGCCGTCGAATCCACTAGTAACGAACAAAAAATAAGAGTCATTCACAACCGACTGGCCAAAGAGCAGGATCACGAATCTGACATCAGTTTTTCGTTTCACGCTGGAGTACGATAGATTACGGTACGTATCGGTGACTAAGGCTGCCGACTTCATAATCACCGATGTCGCCCAAACTTCGCCTAGTGGTGTTATTTAGGGTGCTGATAACGAATCTGACATCAGTTTGTCGTTTTACGCTGGAGTTTGGGCGCAATCGGTGACCATTACCTTGGTCACCCGTACCTTCCATAACCTACCGTACTCCAGCGTAAAACGAGAAACTGATGTCAGCTTCGTTATTAGCACCCCAAATAACCTCCCTAGCGAAGTTTGGGCGAAATCGGTGATTATGACCTCGACAGCCTTAATCATCGGTACCTAAGGTCGTAACCTACCGTAATCGGGCCGAAACGGATGCTAGATTCGTGAGGTCAGCACCCCAATTAACCCTCCTGGGCGAAGTTTGGGCGAAATTTTTTTCGACTTCTCCTCGTCCCCTGGAGTCCGTAAAGTGCAATAGTGCCTTTTATTTATTTATCCTCATAATCGGATGTGTTCTGCATCATCCATGATACAGTCGGAGACGGTGTTAGTGTATATGTGACAAATTCATTCGAACTTCTCGTAGACTAGGTTCTCGAAAGGTCAGTAGATTCGTCGTCCTGTATAGGATTTCTCTTCTTTTCACTAAGCTGAAGCTTCTGCCACTTAAAAGAAAACTATGAACTTTGGCAATCATTTATTTATGTATTTTTGGACTTTAAAACATGCCTATTGATTGAAGAAATATACAGAAATTTTCGGAAATCGAGTCTGCAATATCCGTCTAATCAATAATCACGGTCTTCTGGAGGTGTCTTCGTCTCTTTACGTCATGTACGCTTCCCTTTGGCCCTGATTATACTTCGACGCCGAGCGACGCGACGCCACGTGTGACGCCACATTGATTGAGCGGCGCGACCGATCAATTTAGTCGCGGCACATCCTGTCGCGCCGCTCGGCGTCGGAGGTATAAACGGTGCCTTTGACATCGTCGGAATGAACTCTGAGACTCACCAAAGGCTGTGCAATGATTCAGTAGACATGGGATCCGACTCCGATTCGGATAATTTGGATCCGTCTTTTTTCAAGCCGTGGTTAGAAGGGTTGTGCGAAAAGTAGGGTCTTAAGGCGATTCAGATAGGGGTCAGATTTTCACTAGATCGGATTTCAGAACTGATTTCAATCAGATATCTGATGTTCTATCCGATTTGGATATGTGATGTGAGATCCGAAGATAAATCAGTGATTTGGGTCATCTGAAAATCGCTCTTGTTAAATCTGCTCTTATCTGAATCACCCAAAGGTCCGGATCTTTCCGTAAAGTCCATTAGCCCTAGTTTAACATGCGCCGCTGCGCGGCGCGGCACCATTGTCAGAATAATATCGACCCGGCTGCGCGGAAAATCGATACCTATGGCGATCGTCGTGCCGCGCCGCGTGGCGGCGCAGGTGTAGACTAGGGCTTACACGCACAATCCTTTTAACGGGGTTCGACAAAAAATGACGGTTTAGAATTATCCGATACGGCGTCGGATCCAGTGTCTAGTAGACAGTTGGACGAACCTTGTAGATCTGACTGAGAGTCAGACGTTTCTCCGGTGATGCCTCGATGGCCATTGCAATCAGCGCCACGTAGCTGTAGGGCGGTTTCTCGTTTTCGGTGCCTTCTTCCCTGAAAGAAGAGGATGGCAGTAATTTGATTGACGGATTGTTGCAAGGTGAAGGCTATTACTGTCAGCTGAGATGGGATGGTCTCATCCGATCCATCCCAGTCGGGAGGGGCAGTCACGTACCACACATTCACTGAATTCATCTGACAGCCCTCAGGTCATGGCGCAGCAAATTGAGAACTCGAGCTGGGACCACCGGATTCATCAACCGCTTACCGTCCTCTAACGGTGAAAATACCGTCAAACCTGATGGTAATGAACGTCATATCAGGGGGCTTGGCGGTATTTTCACCGTTAGAGCGCAGTAAACGGTTGGTGAATCTGACTCTTGGAAGGAATGGTCCGGTAAAAACGCTGTGCCCCCTCCCGACTAGGATAGATCCATCTAATCAGTTCGTCTTGCGGTATCCAGTGAGTGTTTTCTGCGTTCCTGCTGATGTCTGGCTACCTAGAGCATCCAGTCATAGCGAAGGAACTATCAAAAGCTTGCAGATTGTGCTTTGGTTACTACAAATACAAATACAATACAATAAATAAATACAAATATGACATGACAATGAATGAATAAATACAAATATGGCAAATACAAATACAATAAAGGATAAGTATAAAGGACGGCGTTATTCAATCCCCTTTGGGATGCGCCACGCATTCTACTTCTACGAGACGTCGTGGAGGCGATTTGAATACGTATTTGGCCATACAATGACTCCCGATGAACAAGGGCCAGCCGATGAACAAGTCAGCGCTCTATCCTTCCCAGACAAGTCTGGTACCAACTCGCCGACCCCGGAGGGATGGAAGGCTTGGTTGGCCTGGGCGGGAAATACGAACCAGGAACCTGGTATCGGCTGCAGGCGACAGTCGGCGCCTCCTCCGACTGCGCTACACGCGTCCCTTTGTTGTCTTTGTGGTTGCTAATAGGGCAGGCTACTAAGAAGAACTATATCCGTACCAGTTGGTCATGGTACCCTAATACCTCTAGGTATATAGGTCTGTGCTGAAGCTTCGGGACACGGGTATGCCAACTACCCTCATGGAAGCAGCACATTAGGATAACGCAGCAGTGGAAAATTAGACTGGCATGCACTAATAAAGCAACCACCGGATACTGCTTGAGGTGAATAATTTTAGAAATCGAGATCATACTGGCCCCCATCTAGCACTGAGCTCTGGTCCTACAAAGAACGGAAAACAAAAACACCAAGGAAAGTGAACGTTGGTAAGAACAAAGCGAAGGAAGTTATCATGAGGTCATCTATTGAATTCTTGACCTGCTTGCTGTGATAGTGGCATTTTCAGTGTAATCTCAGCGTCCGATCGCGGGCTGGCTAATGTCAGAAGTTGAAAAAATGCCGTGGGAACACAATCCGAACAAAAGTCCCTCATGAACTGCACTAAGCCGTGGGCTTAAAGACATCGTAGTTGTATAGACTCCTCCATAAAAAAGTTGGTGGGAGGAAGCATTGGAGGAATAAAGAGATCAGTTTTCCTTCGACAATATTTGAACAAAATTTTCAAAGCCAAGGATAAGAATTTTTCGAAATTTAAACAAAAAGGCCCTTACAGCTGAGACTAAGTCTATTTTCAGTGGTGCAAAATGTTTTAGTTCTCAGATTTGATCAAATAGACGACTATAGATGTTTCCGGTTTCGCTGCCTAAAATTCGTAACGTTTTCCTTGGGATTTGGAACTATTCTATTGAAACGGCTGGTTTCGCCTAAAGGATTTTTTCGAATATTTTTCAACTTTTCTGCAATCCTAATTCACTCGGAAAACTACTATCTTCTTTCACTCGAGGAATTCTTAGCCTCAAAGGCCAATAGCGTTTAGGTTCGGGAGCGGAATGCGATACAAGTTCTGCTCTTTTCGCTACTGTTGAGATACAGGGTAGCGTTGCTGACCTACAGAGGGTAACCTGCGAAACGCAATAATGTTATGTGACGCCAACTGTTAATAATCTGGCTCTTCTCAGCAGATTACTTACTTGAAGTCGAGCGAATAAAGGATAAAGGACAGCGTTACTCAATCCCTTTTGAGATGCGCCACGCACTCTACTTCTACGGGATGTCGTGTCGGCAATTTGAATACGCATACAGTCTAACAACGACTTGTGGTAGCAATCGATAGAAATCTCAGTGCTTAACGTCATCAGACAAGTCTGGTGCCATTCCTCCGACTCCGAAGGGATGGAATGCTTGGTTAGACTTGACGAGAAATTCTGGGGCCAGATTCATCAACCGCTTACCACGCTCTAACGGTGAAAATACTGCCAACCTCCTGATACGACATTCATCCAGCATTAGGTTTGGCGGTATTTTCACCGTTCGAGGGTGGTAAGCTGTTGATGAATCTGGCCCATGGAATGCGGTGCGTGCTACAACTGGCACCTTCTCCGACTGCGCTACCACACGTCTAACCTAGCTGCAGTTAGGACGCGTTCTACTCAGACTAGAGAAGAAATTGAGGATCTATCTTAGTCCCGGGGGGGGGGGGGCAAAGAATTAAAAATTATGGAACAAATTGACTTGACGCTCACAGAGCGAACTGAAGAGAACAGAATAGGGCCTGAAAACAGAGAACGAAACGAACAAGCAAGCAAAAAAAAAACAACAATAAAAATCACCGCGGTTCTAAAGACGACTCGGCGGGCAAAGCGCATTCAAACACATCTGACCGCCGCCTGACATGTTATAACACGGATCTAGCATAGTGAGGGGCAAATAAAGCCGCATGCCACGTGCTGACCGCCGCCTGACATGTTATAACCCGGATCCCTCATAGTGTGGGTGTACATAACATTGTCTGCTTACAACCGCGGTGAACCCGTATGTTATTCCTTCGTCTTTTCTTTGTGAAATTTGTCAGCTTGGGGCCTATTCTGTTCTCTTTAATCTGCTCTGTGAGCACAAAGTCAGTTTGTTACATAATCTTTAATTCTGTGCTCACCCCTCCCTCACCCAGGATTAGGATAGTTCCGAAATTGAATTTCGTTTGGCCTTTGAAGACGACGGCGAGACCGAGTGGTCAGGCCGGCGATAAGGATTCTACCTAGTCCTGGATGGGTGAAGAAGACAAGAAGCATATTATGAGAGTCGCTGAGAGGTTATTGACATAATGAGACATGCGCCACATGTGGATCAAGTGAAATGTTGCGAAAAATGTGCTTGCTAGACGTTGGAAGCCTTTAGATCTGTGAAGATTGTCCAATTTTCGACAATCTTTAAGAAAACTTTTCAAAATTGCTCGCCTCTGGCATAGCAAGCACTCGTAATTGTAAGATACGCTTGAATTAATAGAAAATAGTGAGCTCTATCCTGATCGGAGGAGGCACATAGTGATCGCCAATTCAATTTTTGCATCTCCAATCCCTTGCTTATATTTCCACGGGAATTTCAGCTGCCGTCCCATGATACGAGAGATTTCCTTTAAATTTAAGGAATATGGTTATGTGGAATTGAATGACATCCGTAAGTGGCACCTTATGGTTGCCCCCTCCCGACTGGGATATATCTATATAGCGTTCTTATAATAATAGTATTATCGAGTATTGATTGGATTGCATTGAAAAAGTTGATAATGGCGGTGAAGAGCCGTTCTTTGTGAAGTCTTAGGTAAACGATGGAGTTGGTTCCTTCGTCTGCCCTTGTACGAGCCTACTTCTTCCATCTCCAAAGCTTAATGGGTTGCAAGCTATTTATTCCAACATTTTCTGACCAACAACTTTGGGTGCAATCCTGTTTGGTGGTGGGCGTTCTGAGATGATTTTCTGGCATAACGAAACGCAATAAATAGCCAACAACATATAGATTTAGGTAAACTACACCAGCTTGCGCAGATAGACTCAGTTTTCGAGTTCCCAATCGGTAGGGTATACATCGAAAGAACCGTGCTCGGTGCAGATCTAGTAAGGACGGATCTATCCTAGTCCGGGGGGGGGGGTGGGGGCACATAACTAGAAAGCGTGTAATTAGTCGACTTGAGGCTTACCGACCAGCTCCTGCAGAAGAAGATAGGACCTAAACGAAACAAAAAAAAATCGCTGCGGTTTTACAACCGTCTCGGCGGGCAAAAAGCAGCGCAATGGAGGCTTACCGCGTGCTACCACCGTCTGACATGTTATAACCAAGGTCTAACATGGTGAAGAGGGTGCATAAAGCCGCATGCCGCGTGCTGACCGCCGCCTTACATGTCACAACCAGGATCTAACATGGTGAGGAGGGCACGGCACGTAAGTTTGCCTGCTTACAATTGCGACGAAAACAGCTGTAATTTTTTCGTTTTTTTTTCGTGAATTTTTCTAGTTTAGGTCCTGTTTTGTTCTGTAGGGGCCGCTCAGTAAGTCTCAGGTCAACCCCCCCCCCCTCCCCCGTAGTAGGATAGATCCGAGAGGACCCTCTTATACATAAAGTTTTGTATGTTCTCATATTTCTGTGTTATTTATTTTGAATTCGTTAAGGCAGTTTTTTAAAGGAATGAATGAATTCAACGTATTTTAAGTTCAGTTCGTATGAAATCGTTTAAGAGCGGCCACCACGAACTAGGATTGTTCCCAGCTTTGTGCCTAGAAGACCTTTGGAATAGCTGCGCCTCTTAGTATACACCTATTAGTACCAAGTACTTCTCTGTTGGTGTGGGTGCCTCCACCGTCTTCATATTTCCCAGAAATCCGTTGGAGGTCACCGTATCCTCATCAGAAGCCGATGCGAGAAGGTAGAAAGCGAGTGCGTGACGGCATTTGCGGTTTGTTGCCCATGCCAGGCAAAATATTTATCCGCTGCTCGACATATTGTTCAACATCGCGATATATTTTGAAAGCTGTTGTATATTTGTTTCCACAAAAGCGTGCCGGACGGCGCGGACCAGGGACGAGTAGCGAGGAGCGACTGAGGGACTGAGCAACGCGGAGCGGACACTTACCGAACCGGAAAATGGAGTCCGTTCGGTGTCGGAGCGGTGCTGCTGGCGGTGGACGGCAATCGTGAAGCGCTCATGCTCGCGAATGACGACCGGCTACCGTCTCGTCGACCGTTTGCCGTCGGCCGCCGTCAGCGCCGCACGCTCGGCTCCTCTCTGCCCTCTCCACGTCTTTCAGCGATGTTTCTCGGATGAGACATGGCCGATGGCTCCGCCGACGTCGTCGTCGTCGTCGTCGATCTGTGGCGGCGGTTTACAGTGTCCGTTTGGCGATAAGCTCTTAGCGTCGGCTACCAGAGCTGCGCTCTTCATCCTTTTTGTTCGGGAAACCTCTGATCATGCCCTGGAACTGGCAGCACTTGTGGCAGTTTGACCTTAACCCTTTCCGCAAGGGGTTTCAGGGATAAATTCGCCCTAAGGCCGGCTTTCTGCCTCTAGTTAGAGACCTGGAGTTCGTTCAACCTTTCGGCTTCATGTTTTCGAGAGGATGACCAGGGACTGGATTCATCAACGCGCATACCCACGGGTATGCTGGGTATAGGGCAGACATACCCACGATTCATGATAAACTTTACCCGCCAAATCGTGGGTATATGAGTGGGTAGAGAAAACCCGCCTGGGTTTTCTCTACTCACTGATATACCCATTTTTTTGTGGGTACATTCGTACACCCGCGACTCATTCGCGCCCCATTGACAAAATGGCGCCCCAATGAGATCATTTGTTTTTGCGAAAGGCCCAGTTGTGCCTTACCCTTGATTCCTTTCATGAATACGAAGCGTACCCACTACCCAAGGCTGGTAGTGGGTACGATTCCCTTGTGGTATCTCTACCTATACCCATTGCTTGATGAATCCGGGCCCTGGTGGCGGATTCATCAGCGACTAACCCGTGGGTAAAGGGGTAGAGATACCCACGATGAAGCCTTCGTCTCTGACTCTTACCTTATCTCTACCCCTTATACCCCGCATACCCACGGGTTTAATTGTTGATGAATCCGGCCCCTGGCCACTGTAAATTCTCTCGTAGCCATTCCTTTCCTTTAGGGTTGCATGTGCCGCAGTCGAGGGACGCGCTGACCGTCGTTTGCAACCCGAATCGATTAGAGGCTCGAGTCTCGCCCAAGCCAGTAGGACCCTAAGCCCACCTGTAGTTGGTTATGTTGCCCCATACCTAACTGGGGAAAAGGAAGAAGGGAATTGCCAACCTGCTAGACGCCATTGCCTGATATGTAGATCAAATGGAGGATAAATTCCCACGGTGATTCATTTCCTGTCAGAGTTGCGCCACGCATTCATTATTCTGCGGGATGTCCAGCAAGTCCGATTTAAGTTGAAAGTTGTCCAATTTGTTTTAAAGATTCAAATTTGGCTTGAAAGGTGTCCGATTTGACGTGAAAATGGTATCCTTTGTTGGATGTTTCGCGAGATATCTTAGAGGCCCTCTTTATCAGGTGACCGCAGCGCAAGTCCTTGTCTAGGCCAGATACGCATTCAGTTTGCCCCTACGACATCCCGTCAACCTAGAATGCGTGGCGCATCCCTAAATTGTGATTAACGCCGTCCTTCATTCTTTACTCATTATCGCAGAGGCAATTTGAAGCCGCATTTCACCTATACAGCTGACTGATGGAAAGCAAGTCTTTTGTCCTTACCTTTACCTACCTCGAAGGGATGAAATGCTTAGCTGGTCCCGGCGGGACATAGACCTTGAACCGATTTTAGGGCGCGAGTGCCGACGGTTAGGATGGTATACCACGCACCCCTGTAGGCCAAATACGCATTTGAGTTGTCCTCAAGAATCCCACAGAAGTATAAAGCGCGGCACGTACCGCAAATTGGACAAGGCTGCCCTCTCCGGGGGCTTTCCAACCAGTTGGCTAGCCATTCCTTTGTCAAGTGAGGTTTTCGGAGCTTGAGGTATCGTGCACGCTTGGCTTCGCTGGGTTGAGAGTCTGATCAGCTACTTGTGTGCGTTGTCCAGCTGTTTCTTCCTTCATTTGTGGAGGAAAGATTTGTTAAGGCAGTGAGCAGTTAGGCTTCCGCCATGCATAAGGGCGGTTTCGGTATTATTAAGAGCTCGCCGGCGCAGAGTTTTGATTTAGCAGAGGTCCTCCTTTGGTTTCCTGGGGTCATCACGCGAGACGTACAGAGCAGTGGTAGCCCTATCCATCGTTGTGAACCAGTTGGTTCACGGTTAAGCAGAATTTGTATTTTTGTACGGCTTCGTGCATACCGGCTGTAATTTTCTCTGTTAAATTGCTGTAAATCGTTGATGAGTCCGGCCCCTGATGTAAGGGCGCAATCATGCTCTGTTTGAGCAGTGGTCCATCTTACGAGGGAGGTCAGTGAAGTGGTCGTGGAGATTCTCAAAACGACCTGTATAACGTTATAGGGCGTTGTCTGGGAAGCACAGTGGTGGTTTCTGAATTTCCTGCGGAACTCTGGATAAGTCAAAATAGCCAGATACTGTAGCGCTTCAACGCGGGCTGAGAACGCAAATTTGGCGCATGGAATATCCTTGAAGTGTTCAGAAGTAGTTCTGTAAAAGGTTTGCAGCTTCAATCATTGCTAGAACGTGGATTTTGACAAATTTCTAATGAAAACGAGAAGGCACATTCAAGGAAGGCGTCTACCACGAGGGGAGCAGCGATCGGATAACCGAATGGAAAGCGGGCTCGCAGGAGAGTGGGTATGAGGGGATCCATCCATTGATCACTCTCCTGCGAGTCCGCTGTGCTATCTATTCGGCCATCCGATCGCTGCTTTCCTCATGGTAGACGCCTTTTTTGAGCGTGCCTTCTCGCTTCTATTAAAAATTTGTGAAATTCCACATTCTAACAATGATTGAAACTCAAAACCTTTTGAAGGATCATATCTAAGCACGACAAGGGTATTCCAGGCGTCAGCTTTGCGTTACCAGCCCGCGCTGAAGCGCTACAGTATTTGACCTTTCTGACCTACCCAGTGGTCAGCAGGAATTTTGGAAACCACTACGGTGCTTCTTAGAAAACATCCTACAATACCATATGGGTCGCTTTGAGAATCTCTACAGCTACTTCATTGACCTTTTTCGTTAACCTTCTGCTTGTTACTTCTTCACCATACATGAAGCTCTTCAATGTCAATTACCCTTTGACGGCTTGCTTTTAGTTGAAGACACTGGCTTTTTTGAAACAACTGCCAAAGGTGTACAGCAAATTTCCTATCGCTGTGGAATCCGAGCGCGTTTAGGGTTTCTCGATGCCACTGTGGTTATAGCGCGCATTTAGCTTTCATAAGTGGAGTAGTAAACAGTGAATTCGTAATTTTCACGTCAGGAAAATTGATGCAAAAATAAAAGAAGCTTGAAGTATTTCTCAATGATATGTAGTGCTTTGCTAGAGGCAGACATGTACTCTGAAAATTATACCACTTGCTCTGGTCGTAGAAGGCTGCTCGAAGCTGTTCGCCAGGATAGATACAGTAAACTTATTCCGGATTAAGGTCAAACTTTATCGCCTTCTTTAGAGCTTGAAAAAAATCGAAAGGAACTAAAGAACTCAAAACATGATTTCATTTTACAGAGAGAAACTAAAGGGGGAGTGGGGTCAAAAGTCCTTGAGATCTGCGTTTATTCCCTTTTTCCTTTTAATTGCTTCCTATGAAATAAAATGATGTTTCGCCCGGTACTTTCCTAATGTCTCTTCGACTTTTCAAGCTCTGGAGAAGGCAAAAACGTCGAAACGTCAGCCGAAATAAAGCTTCGGCGAACTTTTACCGCTAGAAAAAGTGCCAAAATTCATGGAAAGTCGAACTTGGACAGTACCACTTGTTAGCAGAACCCTTTAAAATCTTCATGCAATCAACCAACATCTCATTATGAATAAAGGATAAAAAAATGATAGAGGGCCTATTCATACATACTTCTCGACGGAAGCGATTGGTCGGTCAGGCAAATCATATTTATCGATTTTTGTTGAGCGATGGCTCGGCAAGAATCGATACGTATATGATTTGCATGACCGACCAATCGCTCCCAACGCAAAGTACGAACAAGCCCAAAGAACTGCGTTAATCTTAGTTAAAGTATAAAAAGGATAAAGGACGGCGTTACTCAATCCCTTTTGGGATGCGCCACGCATTCTACTTCTACGGGATGTCGTGGAGGCGATTTGAATGCGTATTTGGCCGTACAATGACTTGCGGTGGCCAGCCGATGAACAAGTCAGCGCTCTATCCTTCCCACACAAGTCTGGTACCAATTCACCGACCCCGGAAGGATGGAAGGCTTGGTTGGCCTGGGCGGGAAATCCGAACCAGGAACCTGGTATCGGGTGCACGCGACAGTCGGTGCCTCCTCCTCCGGCTGCGCTGCACGAGCCCTAATCATAGTTAATCGTTGTTAATTATTTGCGATGCGTTGCGCATTCCACTTGCGGTGAACAGGTCCGTGGTTTCTCCTTCTCAGACAGATACGGTGCCAGTTTCCCCATTCCGCAAGGATGGAAGGCTTGGTTAGCCTAGCGGGGCACGAAACATAAACCTCGATTAGTGGTGGTGTCGGGACAGTCGGCTACGCGCCGAATAAGACACAGCTGAAGATAGAGCAGCAAAATGCGGCACAGTTTTTATTTTTCCGACACCTAAAGGCCTGTTCATACTTCGTGACAAGAGCGACTGAAGCGACTGGCGCGACGGACGTAGTGTGGTGTACGTAAATAATCAGGCATTTCACACTACATTCGTCGCAGACGGAGTGTCCCAGTGGCTCTTGTCGCTGTTGTCGCTCCAGTCGCTCCAGCCGCTCTTGTCGCGAAGTATGAACAGGCCCTAACGATTGGCGAATAATGTGTGACCGTTACAGGCTGTACCTATCGCTCACTACACGCAGAATGAGAGCTCTTTCTTCGAAAGGAAGCATAAGGTGAGGAGGGTTGGTTTTGCGTAGTCCATCGCCAGCGAATACGTTTCTGTGATAAGTGCTAGGTTACGTCGATTATCACATGGAAAAAGTGCGGTTTAACGTGAAAAAGAACGTCCATCTTTATGGGAAGTCGTCAACAAGGGGGGGGGGATATTTGAAACGAATCTGGGTGAAGGTTAAAGATCAGGAAAAGATGTGGCGGAATCTGTGAACGTAAGGAAGTCAGACTTGCTCTCTATTCCAGGCTAACGAAGCTCTGGCGTTCAATCGGGATCAGGACGCATTCAAACCACCAGCCCTTATACCGGCCAAGGAATTGGTAGCGAAACTCGCCGAGAAGGGTCGTCATATGAGGCGGGGAGAGGAGGAGGCTGACAGGCATCCGGACGACCGCGATAACAATGGTGTGCGGAAGAAGTGTATCGACCGACTTTCTGAATTGCGCCACGTGTTTGACTCGTGAACGCCTTTTCAAGCCCGGTGTATAGGTCACGACGGTGCAAAACGCCGACACGTTTGGTATCTCTCTTAGCCCTGGTTTATAGTTGCGCCGCTGCGCGACGCGGCAACATAGTCAGAATAGATATCGACCAGGCGGCGCGAAAAATCGATATCTATGGCGGTCATGGTGCCGAGCCGCCCAGCGGCGCAAGTATAAACTAGGGCTTAGGCCCCGTTTATACTTCGTCGCGGCGCGACGCGATGGCCACGCAATGAGGCCAAATTGATCGATCGCGTCGCACGATCAATATGGCCACTATACCTGGCGTCGCGTCGCGCCACGACGAAGTATAGAGGGGCCTTAGGCCCTGTTCATACTTCGCTATAGCAGCGACAAGAGCAACGAGAGCGCAGCACGCACAGCGTATGCAGCACCCGGGAAGTATAAACAGGCGACAGCAGCGACTGGAGCAACTAGAGCGACAGCGCCTTCGCTCGAGTATGAACGCTTTTCGGTGGCGCGCGCTCGCTTCTTAATCGATGTGCATGGTTTGCCCGGCGGCGAGTCGCTCTTGTCGCGAAGTATGAACAGGCCCTTACCAGGAAAGGGTATCAAGCATGTCCTTAAGGCGAATATGAGCATCGCTGCAAGAATTTGCACCCTTCAAATAGTAGAAAAATATGTTCCATTTTTGACAAAGTCCTTGAACCTGCCGAGTTATGTGGCTGAAGATTAGTTATGGAATCGCACACAGTCTCACAACGCAGTAGTTTCCAGACATCGAAGATGCAAGGAAGCAAAAATTCTGCCTTATAGCGAGGTGTCAGGTGTGCAGCTCCTTGCCTTGCAGTATTTTTTGCATTTTTTCTGAGTATTAAATGTTTGGAAGGCATTGACTTGTTCGACTGTGCGATCCCATAGTAAAATATCGGGCCCTTAACTCGGTAGGCTCAAAGCTTCGCAAAAATGGGATATTTTCTGGATCTATTCCAGTCCGGGAGGCACATAATTAAAATGTATGTAACAAAATGAATTGGGACCTACCGAGCGGCTCCTAGAGAAGAAGTAATGACCTGAAAAAAGAAAAAACGAACGAACGAAAAGAAAATTAAAATTGCCGCGGTTTTACAACCGTCTCGGCGGACAAAGAGCGATGGAAATGAGGCATGCCGAGTGCTGACCACCGCTTGACATGTTATAACCAGGGTCTGACATGGTGAGGACGGCGCATAAAGCCGCATGCCGCGTGCTGACCGCCGCCTGACATGTTATAACAAGGATCTAACATGGCAGGGACGGCGCATAACCTCGCCTGCTTGCAACCGCGGCGAAAACAAATTCAATTTTTTCGTTTTTTTTTTTTTGCGAATTTTTCTGGTGTAGGTCCTATCATGTTTCTCTAGGAGGCGCTCGGTAAGTCCCAGTTTATTTCGTTACATACATTTTAGTTGTGGCCCCCGGACTAGGATAGATCCCATGTTCTTCTACTACTTGAAGGGTGGAAGTCCCCACAGTGCATTCTTCTTCGTGGTTCAGACAAACGCCTTAGATCGCTACCTGGGGTCGGATTCATCAACGACTTTTACATACCTTTAACAGAGAATTCACAGCGGAAACATCAGATAACGCGGCTTATCGCTCACCTTATCGCTTGATAAGCCGCGCTATCAGGGATTTCGGCTGTAATTTTCTCTGTTAAACTGCTGTAAGTCATTGATGAATCCGGCCCTGGTTAGATCGGGAGCGGCGTGGTCAGTCGCATTGCAGTTAATATGAATCGATTGATATGCAGCGGCTAATCAGCTGAACGACGAGGGCTCTAGGGCTTTGATGTTCTCACTGATTGTCTTGGTGTTTAGACGACTACGTGAATGAAGTTCCAAATGCGAATGAGAAGGACTACAAGGAGCACGGGCGGTAGAAGCGGCCGAGTAGCGCCCTCCAACCAGGTTTGTTGAAGTATTTTCGGTCGTCGAACAGTCTCAGTGTCCACCTATACTAGCGTTCCATGTTTCTCTGTTCCATCAGGTGCTAGCCGTCAGGTTTGGGGAAGCATTGGCATAGACTAGAGTGCCCCCATATTATGTCTCTTTAGGAATTGAAGGCTTCCTACAGACTTGTTCGAAGACAGAATGCGCTGCGCTTTCTAGGACGGATGTCACTATAGAGACCCTTCGCTCCTCTGGGGCCAGATTCATCAACGAATTACAGCAATTTAACGGAGAAAATACAGTCGAAGTCCCTGATAGCGCGGCTTATGGTAAAACACTTCATCAGCGATAAGCCACGCTATCAGGAATTTTGGCTGTATTTTCTCCGTTAAATTGCTGTAAGGCATTGATGAATCTAGCCCCTGGAGTGCCATACGGTGTTGGCATTTCATCCATCGGGTCACATTTCATGGTGACATTTACTGGAGCGATACGTGGTCGCTGCCCGAAGACGTGAAGGGTTCATCGGGTCGGTGAAGGAAATGTCGTCGAGCGACGCTCGTCGTGAAATGTCGCTCAATTGCTCGATGCGTAAACGTCTCAGCACCTCATATGAGTCAGAAATAGCATTTGCCAAGCGCGATGGATGCTCCGACGCGTACAGGGAGAGTCAATTGGTTACAGGGGCCTTGAGGTTGAAGTAGCACAGCTCGACGGTCCGCTGTAGACGGCAGTGAGGCGGATTTTCAAGCTTGTGGAACCAATCTGTGAACCTGTATCCCACCCGTAGATTTGAACGTCGAAATGGTGCATATGGACAGAAGCCGATCTGTCTCAGTAATTCGAAAATGCAAATATCTCGACTCGAAACGTACACAGAGCAGATCTGCTGGTATTAAAGATTGAGCGCTGTTGCCCTCCACACATTCTACCTCTACGGGATGTCGTGGAAGCGGTTTGAATGCGTATTTGGGCATACAATGACTTGCGGTGGTCAGCCGATGAACAAGCCAGTACTGTGGCCTTCGAAGGCAAGTCTGGTACCAGTTCACAGACCCGAAAGGGATGGAAGGTTTGGTTGGCTGGGCGGGAAATCCGAACCAGGAACCTGGTATCGGGTGCACGGGACAGCCGGCATCTCCTCCGACTGGGCTACATGCGCCCATTGGATTCAATAACAATATTATTGGCTATCATTGCTTCATTCCCATTTTTTGTTATTGGTTATACCATTCCCAATACCATTCTCACGTCGAATTGGACACATTTCAAATCAAACTGGACACTTTTCAAATCAAATTGGGCACTCTTCTAAGCTAGCTTAAGACTTACGAAATCAAAACGAACTCTTCCAAATCGAAATGACCTTCAGGCAGGTTGAACTACAGACTCAATAAGATGGTAAGAAATGAATAATATAACATTATTAAGTCTGTAGTTTAAGCTGCCTAGGCCATTCCTATTTGGAAGAGTTCGCTTTGATATCAGAAATCTTGAGCTAGCTTAGAAGAGTGTCCGATTTGATTTGAAAAGTGTCGAGTTTGGTTTGAAAAGTGTCCAATTCGACGTGAAAATGTATATAAGGCGTTACTGGACCGACTCTCCAACGATTTTTTTCGCCCGGTGCGGACCTTCGAGTTTAAGGATGTCTTGTATGACGGTGCTATAATAATCTTAATCATGCCTTAACCATCAAACGGCTAAAAATTTAAAATTATCAAAGGGCTAGAAAAAATTATGGAAACAAGTCAATGTGAACTGTTGATGGCTGTAGCGCTCCAAGTAGTTGTTGCAATCATTGGTTCTTTGAATTCCGTTTCTTATTCAGAAGGTACTGCGCGAACTAAACGTATATTTTGCCATGGTGGAACTCATTGTTTTGTGTTTTAGCGTTTCTTAACATCTGTGCATAGCTTGTCAAGTAATTCTTAGTGGGGTTCCTTCGTTCTTTCGTTCGGTACATCTCAATAGATTCAGCGGACTGCAACCAGTCAACTAGACCATTGTTATCCAAATATGATGATGCTACTACTGAATCCAATGATCTGTGAATTTAGAAGCAGCTAATAGTTTATAAGTAAAAGGGGATCACAACAAGTGGACTCGAACCCTCGTCCCCTTTGCCATGATTCCGCCACCCTACCCCCCCCCCCCCCCTAGGCCAGCGAAGGAGAAAACCCCTCATAGCTGAGGGCTACTGACCCAATCCTCAATCGGCGGAAACTATGTCCTTTTCGCTACTCGGGTTGAGACACTTACATTTTGCATTTATAAGGGAGAGGCGTTTCTGTCCATATACACCGCTTCCGCCGTTTAGACCTACCATTGGGATAGTTACTTGGTAAGCTAAAGGGACAGCTGTTGACGTTAATCAACGTTATGCGCCACGCATTCTACATCTGCGGAATATCATGTAGGCAGCATGAAAACGTACCAGGCTGTCCAATAATTCCTGTCCGAAAATTTTCGAAATTCTATAATTTTCCTTAGAAGTGTTATAATATCAGACAGGTGTAAAAACCTTCTAGAAGGTTCTCCAGAGTTCCACGCTAGGGGTATATAAGGCGCAGTCGCCGCGTCTAGCTACCAGTACAAGCTGAAATGGACCAAGGTCGAATTCGTACGTTCGTGTACTACGAGTGGCTGCTGGGCAACGACACGGGCACCGCGGTCGCCAACATCTGCAGAGCGTGCAAGGAGGATGCAGTGTCCCAACGCACAGTCAGGCGCTGGTTCAGTCGTTTCGAGAACGGCGACACGAGCCTCGAGGACAGGGAGCACAGCGAGAGGCCTTGTACGGTGGATGATGACGAAGTCCGTCACTGTATCAAGGAGAAGCCGGAAGCCACCACCCGTGAACTGGCGACGACGCTCGGCTGCAGCAAGTCCACCATCCACAATCGACTCAACTTACTCGGCTACCACAAAGTTCTGGCCCGTTGGATCCCCCACCGTCTGACGGACGCCAACAAGCAGAGCCGTGTGGTCGTCTGCCAGTCCCTCCTCCTTCGTCCGCATCGCAAGGAGTTTCTCGAGGAGCTGGTCACTGCGGATGAGAGCTGGGTGCTCTACGACAACGTCGCCCGCCGTGCCGTCTGGATCCCGCGCGGAGAAGAGCCGCCGACGACGCCGAAAGCCGACCTGTACCCGCTGAAGATCATGCTCTGCTGCTGGTGGGACGCCAAGGGCATGCTGTACTTCGAGCTGCTCCCGCAAGGCAGGGCGGTCACCGCCTCCATCTACACCGATCAGCTCGAGAAACCACCCGCCGCCATCCGAGAAAAGCGTCCCCGACGGGCCTCGGTCCACCTGCTGCACGACAACGCGCGCCCCCACGTGGCGAAGGGGACCCAGCAGAAGTTGGCGACGCTCGGCTGGGAGACGTTTGCCCATCCGCCCTATTCCCCGGACCTCGCCCCCCCCCCCTCCCCGACTTCCACTTGTTCCGCCCGCTGAAGCACCATTTGGCCGGAAGAAAATCCACCAACTACGACAACCTCAAATCCGACATCGCGGACTTCTTCGAGTCGCAGCCCCCGGAGTTCTGGGCGAAGGGCATCGGCGACCTGCACAATCGATGGGCCACTGTTGTGGATAACTGTGGTGATTATATTGTTGATTAGACTTGTTTTTCAATAAAGTTGAAAAAAAAATTAAAATTTGTGAAATTTTCGTACAAGAATTATTGGACAGCCTGGTATTTGACCTAAACAACGACCTGCCACCGACTCTGGAGTATGGAAGGCTTGAATGGCTTGGTCGGGAATCGAGCGAAGAACCACAGTTCGCGGGTCTACGCGACAGGGGGCGCCTCTTTCGACCGCGTTATCACGCTCCTCAAGTTTGGATACTTCAGCGATTAGAATTCGTATAGATAATTTAAGGTCACAGCGTAAGGCTACGGTAGTTCGTGCAGTTGCTTAGAAGCGTGACATGAAAATGCTACGCGCAAAGCATATTGAAAATGGTTTTGTTTAGAATGTTTTTAAACTACAGTAGTATTGTTTATAGGGTTTCTTCCTATGAATTGATAGCTACATTGTTTCTCCACAAATAATGAAGTCCCTTGATTGATTAGTAGTCAGTTGCCGGATTCATCAACGACTTACGTAACATTAACGGAGAATTGTAAACGAAAAGCTCAGATAACGCGGCTTATCAAGCGATATGACGAGCGATAAGCCGCGTTATCTGGACTTTTCGCTTACAATTCTCGTATCTATCCTAGTGCGGGGGCCACATGCCTAAAAAAGTATTATATGTAACAAATCCACTTGAGACCTACCGAGCGGCTCCCACACAATAACATAGGACCCCAAACAAGAAAAAGTCACAAAGAAAAAAAAAACGAAAAAATTACATTGGTTGCGGTTGTAAGCAGGCAAAGCTGTGTGCCCTATTCACCATGTTAGATTCTGGTTATGACATGTCAGCCGGCAGTCAGCACGCGGCATGCCTCCATTCCGTCGCTCTTTGCCCGCCGAGACGGTTGTAAACCTTGGCGATTTTTAATTTTTTGTTTGTTCGTTCGTTTTTGGTTTCTTTTAGCTCCCAACTCGTTCTCTAGGAGCCGCTCGGTAAGTCTCAGTTCATTTTGTTACCTACATTTTAGTTATGTGCCCCTCCCCGGACCAGGATAGATCCCAATTCTCCGTTAAAGTTACGAAAGTCGTTGATGAATCCGGCCCCAGTTGGGAACCGTAACGATATATGAGCTGTTCGAAGGTCTGTCACTCATTTGCATTTTCGTTATAGCATGGATATTTGTCATTTTCACGTCGAATTGGACACTTCAAATTAAACTGAACACTTTCGAAGCTGGCTTAAGATTTTGACATCAAAGCAAAGTCTTCCAAATCGAAATGAGCTTCTTTTACATTCAACTAGAGACTCTACAAAAAGGTTCGAAAAATTTTTCGTAGAGGAAAATTTGATAAAGGTTCTTTTGAAAATTTCGAAGTCCACTTACCCCTGTAAGTGATCACTTTGTTGGAGGTGTTGTAGGAATTTATTTTTTAAGCAAAAAGAATGAATGAAATTTGTTTTACTGTGCATGAAAGCAACAATGATTTTATGTATTAGAAGAGGTCGCGCCATGCATTTGACTAAACAGATGCGATTTTTATTTGATCGAGTGTCAGTGCTGCTCTTTTGTAATAGGGGTGTGAGGATAGGTGTGTTTTCAGCCGTTCTTGATATACCGTTCAAATCTATGTCACTCTACGCAAGCAGAATTTTTCCTATCAATCAAATCAGAATCGAGCATGAGCTAGTCGGGTGCTTGGCGCGATCTCTTCTTTTAACCCATATATTAATTGTTTCCTTTCTGCGCTTTAAAAAGATACTTAATTCATTATTTTTGCTTAAATGTAGAATTTTTATAAGATTTGAAAGTGTGTCCACTTACTGGAGCAGGTGACTTGGAAAAATTTCAAAAAAAGAGCTTAATCTGGAAGATGCTCGTTTTGATTTAGAAGATGTTCAGTTTGGTTTCAAAAGTTTCGTCAAGCTGCTTCGGAGAGTGTTTAGTTTGACTTGAAAAAAGTGGCCAATTTGATGTGAAAATGGTATATACTCAGGTTGAGCCGTGTGCGATTCGAGTTCTCAATGATTTCTGCAGCATTCATTCAGCTTATTTTGTCGAGATAGTGATGTGGATCCGCAAAATAGGTGATTCCCTGGGTAATCATTGAAAAATTAATTTTTGGTGTTTTGTATTCGTAAATCCATTGCAAGATCTCGACGTTTCAGGTCACCATTTGCTTACCTGTCGTGCGCGTTGCCATTTTCATCTTCACGGATGTTCATCGGGTGCGATGCTGAGTTTGAAGAGTTCTGTGATTCTGCTATTCAGTGGAATTCTTTGTTAATAATGTAGAAAAGATGCTTGTCGGGGCTCTATTCCGGAATGGTAGTTCCTGTCGTGGTTTATAGTCCGCTGAGCGGTATGCAGCAGTGGAGCTGGCCAGCCCTACATGTTAGCCTCTTGTGCTGTTGCAGCACGACGCGATATAGGCGACTATAAGCTGGACTTTGGGCAGCCTACTCGCTGGTTTTCTAATCCGTTTGGTAGCATTACCTTTTCATTACCATATATTTCTGTATTTTTCAAGAATCGTTGGAAGTGGGCGGAGTTAAATTATCTCGGAATAGAGCCTTGGACGTGCCCATTATCCTTCTTGTTCTCAGAATCCATAATATCCTGGAGGAGCTTTCTCGAGCGTTTGTTTTGATCTGAGATAATAAGCATAATGATATTTTACAACGTCGTCTATATTTATTACAAGTCAAAAAAGACTCCACACAACGCTTAGAGTAAGGTTTATACTAGGTTGTCCCATAAGTCCCCGCCTTTTTTCAACGATTCATTGCGGATTTCGCCGGCGGTCTCTTGCATAGCGCTACAAAGCTTTCGAAGGAGAATGATTTGCTCTATCAGAGGATGTATTGCATTTCTTTTTTCATAGTGAATTTTGTCGATTTTTAGGTCGTTAAAATGAAAAGTGAAAAAGCGAAAAAGTGGCCATCTGCGGCAGTTGCTTCTCTTCGCTTAGGTTTGGAATTTTTTGCGCAGTTTTTCATAGCGTTTGGAAGACAATGTTCTGCGCTGCAAGAATACGTGTTGGTCCTGTTTGCTCATTTGTCCTTTATTGATTTGTAGGTCATCAAATTGAGACGTCCTAAGGAGAAGATTTATTTTTACCGACAGTTCCTGCTCTGTGATTGGACTTTTTTGCTCGGTGTTATATGTCGTTTGGAAGAGAATGTCTTGCTCTATAAGGATTTTTGTCGCGTTTATAGGCTCATGCTGATTTCTGTCGAATATCAACAAAATTCCAAAAAGAGAAAAATCATCTTCACCAACAACTCATGCATCTGCATCATTTTCCCATCTTGTCGGCTACAATATGGTCGGTTTCAAAAAATAAAGGTGGAGCAGCTGTTGACACGAGAAGGTAGTGCTCAGAATCGCAGTGTAGCTCGGGAACGTCTTGTGATGTCGCTAGGAGGGAAACCGCAGAAAGGAATAGCGGTGAACTATAAGCTTCTGAAGAAAGAGCGAAAGCAACAGAAAGAAGAGGAGGCGAAGAACGCCAGCGAGATGAAGGCGCTGCTTCGGTTTAGTTCCACAAAGAAGAAGATAAAGTAGATTGACGGGCTGTCTAGGTTTCAGTACTGGTTGTCGTCGATATGTACCTTGGACACGCGGGCGTGGTCCTCGTTCATGTATAAATGACTATCTGTTTCAATTTGGATTGTTGGATCAAATGTGCTCACTCCCAGAACTGTTCAAACTGTTCATCAGGAAATGTGGCTTTGATTACCGTGCTATTCCCAGCAGTGAAGTAAGAAACAAACAACTCGGACTACAGACACTTTCATCCAGACGAAGAATATACGACATCGTAATGGTTCACAAAATTCTCCATGGTTTCTGTGGACCTGATAAGCGTGACTTCTTCATAGTGAGACCATCTAGAACCCGAGGTGGAGGAGAGAAACGTTCACTAAGTACTGCAAAATCTTCTATTCGACATAATTTTTTCGTTAATAGAGCAGGTTCGGATTATATGAAAACTTTCCAAAAACTCAGTTATTCCGTACAAGCTGAAGCCATTTATTACGAATGCAAGTCGATTCATGAATAATTCTAGGACATAATGAGATCTTGTGGCAAAACCCCTCTTGATCTGTCCTCTCTTCCATTCTTCTTTCTCTGGGCATTTGTTGTCGTATGTACTTTCTAATCATTCGATAACACTTTGACCTGGATCGCTAACCAATTTGATGTGGTTGTCGTTCTATACCGTTTCTAATTACATTGTTCTTTACATGGATTTGACCCATGTAATAAATAATAATAAAATAATAATAATAACTCCTTGTTCGGTTGTTCCGAACAACAGAAATCAGCATGAGCCAATAAACGGGACACAAATTCTTACTGAGCAAGACATCCTCTTCCAAACGACATATAACACCAAGCAAAAAAGTCCAACCACAGAGCAGGAGCTGTCGGCAAAAATAAACTTTCTCCTTCTGACGTCCCAATTTGATGGCCTACAAATCAATAAAGGACAAATGAGCAAACAGGACCAACACGTATTCTTGCAGCGCAGAACATTGTCTTCCAAATGCTATGAAAAACTGCGCAAAAATTACAAACCTAAGCGGAGAGAGGGAACTGTCGGTGATGGCCACTTTTTCACTTTTCACTTTAGCGACCTAAAAATTGACAAAATTCAGGATGAAAAAAGAAACCCAATACATGCTCGGATAGAGCAAATCATTCTCTTTCGAAAGCTGTATAGCGCTATGCAGGAGACCGCCGGCGAAATCCGCAATGAATCGTTGAAAAAAACGGCGGGGACTTGTGGGACAACCTAATATTTTGGTGAGCGCGGTCCGGCTTAGGAGGATCACGCTCGATGTTGATTGGCCTTCGGGCTGCATTGCCGTCTTTCGGCAAAAGTTTTACTCTCGAACGTTTTGGTGTCTTAGCGTGCGTTTTATGCTAATGTATGATCAATTTGTGCACAAGTGATGAGAATTCTTGGTCTAGTCGTGACTGGTGATGTGATCTGTCTCCTTATCATATTTCTGTTTCTCTGTGATCCGCTTCCTCTGTTCGTCGTTCTATTCCCCATTCTTCTCCATCCTTCTGAAAGTAATGCTCGATGTGCTTCGAGACAGTATGTTGTTGTAGGAGGCATTGCCTTGTAGACGGTGCTGTGTAATAATGTCAGTCTTGCCTTATGACGTTGTTGGATGTGTGTGTGTGATTGAACCGAAGCTTGAAAATTGAGTCAGGGTACTGCTTAATAAAGGTTTTCTCTACTTATATTTGAGTAAAGGTGTTTAGCCGCGCTGCATTTACCACAATTCCAAGCGTTGGGGTAAACGCGACGGACTGAAACATACACTTTATCGTTTCCAAACGACATCATGGAGCTGAGTTCCTCGCTGTCGCGAAGCGCAACAAATGTACATAGCGATTATGCTGACATTCCTTCTCTCGAGCTCGACCCAAGACGTATACAGGGTGGCTCCTAATTATTTGCGCGTACTTTATTACTAATAACTTCAAAAAAAACAACAGTTATACAATCTGATACAACTTCTATATAGAGCAATGCCTAACGATCATACACTCGAGAAGATGTTCGAAATGAGCTCCTTTTGCGGCAATACAGGCCTTCAGTCTCTTCTCCACCGACATCACTGTGGGCCGCAGGAAGGTGACGTCGAAATCGTCCCGCGCTTTCTGAAGTGAAGCTTTGAGAGTGTTTAAATTTTGATGACTCTTCGAGGAGACCTTCTGGTGCAAGTAGCCCCACACAGCGAGATCCATCGGATTCAGATCAGGCGAGTTAGGTGGCCAGAAGTCCTTCGTCCAGTAGCCAGGGAAGTGACTCTCGCCAATGCTAGTGTGCATCTCGCAGAATAAACAGGTACCCAGTCCTGTTGGAACACGCATTGACCACTAACAAAATTTTCAGCAACCCAGGGGAGAAGAACACCGCGCAGGATCTTTCTTGGTGGTGTTCAGCGATGATTTTTACTGAACGGTCGACGAAAAACAGAGGTGTCTTCTTGTCCAGGGTAATGCCAGCCCATACCATTACAGATTTCGGAAAAAGAGTCCTGTTGAGAACACGACGATGAGAAGACCTGTTTCTGGAGGGAGGCAGCAACTGACGCTGATTCTGTGAGTTGTGTGCCACTTCCATGGTAAAAATCTTCCCCTCCGTCCAGATGATATTTGACAAGCGGCCCTGCTGGATCACCTTTAGCAACAACCTGGATTTTTCCAATCTAATCTGCCTGGCAGCTTCCGTAAGGGCCTGTCCGCGATAAAGACGATAACTGCGAAGCCCAAGATCCTGTTTGACGATCCCCTGTATTGTTCTGCGGGAAACCCCAAGGTCTACGGCCATCCGATTCATGCTAACTCCATTGTTCCGGTCGATTCTCTTTTTGATGACCTTTCGAAGTCGGAGTGTTCACAGTGCGTGGTCTGCCAGATCTCTTCCTCGGTTCGAACGTTCCTTACTCTCCGTACTGCTTCACAATGTGTTGGACTGTTCTCGCAGAAATTTGAAGTCGTCGAGCGATCTCTGCTGCAGAATGTCCTTTATCGGAGATGAGTGGTGGTGGAACGATGTGGTGAAGCTTTCATTGTCGAGGCTATTGAGTGTATCTCCCTGCTTGGTTTTTATACATACTTCCCCTATTCTAGAAAAATCCTAATAATTGATATCCCGCCATTTTCAAAAATACAGTAGCGGTTTGAATTTCGCGCAAATAATTAGGAGCCACCCTGTATTTGGCCGAGCAGACACAGTTACAATCCGCGCAGGCGCGAACACATTCACACAATCTTTGCATGAACATGCCGCTCCCGTACACAAGGAACGCGTCGACCCGACACAGCAGGAGCAAGGAGTCCATACCCTGCGGCTCTGGGCAGTACACGATCGCATTTGGTTCGCAATTAAGATGCGGCACGCATTCTACATCTACGGGATGCCGTGGAAGCATTTTGGATGCGTATTTGGCCATACAATGACTTGCGGTGGCCAGCCGATGAACAAGTCAGCGCTCTATCCTTCCCAGACAAGTCTGCTACCAATTCACCGACCCCGGAGGGATGAAAGGCTTGGTTGGCCTGGGCGGAAAATCCGAACCAGGAAACTTGTATCGGGTGCACGCGACAGTCAGCGCCTCCTCCGACTGCGCTCCAAGTGCCAATAGACCAAATGCGCATTCAAAAGGCCTCCGTGACATCCTGTTGATGTAGAATGCGTGGCGCATCTCAAAGGAGGTTGATCTACCTCGTACCCTATCCATTATTCTTTTACTGTGGGATTGCTAGGTCTAGTAAAAGGTGTACGACGATATTTATTGCAAACGTGATTAAAATATAACCAATCACATGCGTGCAAAATATGCACATGCAAAACCCAAAGTAAAAAATGATATTATGTCGCCCAGTAAGTAATGTCATTTTGTGTGCACTACGGTTTTAGCTCATTATTTGTCGGCAGATTTGTGTATTTCGAAGGTGCACTAAAGTGATTCTACGGTAAATGAGACTTGCTCTTTTAAAATCTTTCATTCGTTGAATTTCTAGCTTGCATATTCAGCTGAAATAGCTTGGTAAATCTCACAGGAGCATAATCGGCATTGCAAATCCAGATGCATTGGACGTTCGCAAATGCCAGCGATGGTATTCTAAGTTCAAATCCGATAATTTTGGCCTCGTCGACTCCTTTAGACCAGGAAGGCCCGTAGCATTTGACAACGACGTGCTGATGGCAGAACTGGAGGCGAATCCTTGTCAAACAGTGGAGGAACTTTCGAGGACTCTCAACGAACCTAAATCTAGCATACATTTGCGTCTACGCCGAATTGGCAAGGTATGCAGAGCAGATGTTTGGGTACCGCACGATTTATGCGCCGAGAACCGTACCAACCGGTCGACGTTTTGCAACGCACAGCTTCAGCGACACCGTACAGACCCGTTTTCTGATCGGCTGATCACAGAAAACGAAAAATGGATCTTCTACGGTAATCCGAAGCGCGAAAAGCAGTGGTTTTCCAAAAATGAACAATCAAGAAGCACTGCGAAGCCGAATATCATCTCAGAAAGGTACTCCTCTGTGTTTGGTGGAATATCCGTGGAACTGTCCACTTTGAAGTGCTCAAATCTGGACAGACCGTTGACGCAGACCTTTACCGTGAGCAATTGGATCGAGTGAACCAAGCTTTACTGGAAAAGTATCCGGCGATCGTCAACAGAAAGGGCGTAGTTCTCCATCACGCCAATGCAAGACCGCGCTGTGCAAAACGGACGCTGGAAAAAATCAACGAAATAAGATGGGAGGTTCTGCCTCACACACCGTATTCTACCTGTCTCGCACCTTCGGATTACCACTTACTCCGGTCTCTACAGCATTTTCTTAGTGGCAAAATTTGAAAGTTTGGAGGACATTCAAAATGCTATGTCTACATATTTTGCTCAAAAACCACAACAGTTTTATTGCTCAGGTATTGAAGATTTGCACGTTAGATGGAGAAATGTTGCTGATAATGATGGTGATTACATTGTTGGCTGAAATGAAGTTTTGTTGAAAATTTGTTCAATTGAAGTGAAGATTGAAAAAACGACATTACTTATTGGATGACCTAATAAAAGCATACAGCTAAAACCATTTGCAAAAAAATCCTTTGCAAGGTATAAATGCTCAAGCTGAGGCATAGGCATGTTAGCAAATCTTTTAGACTCACCAATAGGCAGGGGGAGGCCCTTAAAGTTCCAATAGTTGAGAAAGTTAGGCCCTACCTGAAGCTGTGAAACTCTGCGATACAACCCAATTGCTCCTTCTGCTATTCCTGTTGGTGGGAAGTCAAAAACTTCATGGCTTTAATGAAATGCTTTCCTGGTTTGGATGGTTGGAATATTCTAACTTAAAGCATGCGCGATATTTCCTAAAGCGAAGGGGTAGTTCTTACAGTCAGCAGCAGCAGCAGCAGCAAAAGTGAAAATGAGCTATTAGGTTGTAACGAATTAAATGGCACTGGCTCGCGCCATTTTTTGGCGCGTCTTTACGCGTTTGATCAAGAACAAACCGTAACATGTGGCATATCATTTAGAAGCGCAAACTTTGCTCTACCGGTGAGTACCAAATTTTCTGTGTAAAAGTGGGAAAACTTTAGAGTTTTATTGACTTTTTTGCAGATGGACAAAAGGGTAATCCGAGGCATTTACTTGTATGAATTCAAGCTGGGCACTACAGCTAAGGAGGCGGACGAGAAGATCAACGCCGCATTCGGTCAAGGATGTTCCACAATTCGGACGGCGTATCGTTGGTATCAGAAGTTCCGGAATGGAGATGAGAGCTTGGAAGAACACGAAGGTCGTGGAAGGCATAGTGATGTTGATGAGGACAAGCTGAGAGATGTGGTAGAGGAGGATCCACACAAAGGTACCAGGGAGATAGCGAAGGTTCTTGGCGTCAGTCACAACACAGCTGCCCGGCATCTGAAGGAAACTGGAAAGACCAAAAAGCTGGAAAGATGGGTGCCTCACGAGCTGTCTGAGGAGCAAAGAAACCGACGATATGAGATCTCGTCCGTACTGCTTCTACGGGACGAAACGGACCCATTCCTTGATCGCATCGTAACCTGTGACGAGAAGTGGATAATGTACGACAACAGGCGACGATTGGCACAGTGGGTGGACAGCGATGAGAGCCCCAAGGTTTTTGCGAAGCCGGAATTGCACCAAAAGAAAGTAATGGTGAGAGTATGGTGGAGTTCGCTGGGAATTATTCACCACAGCTTCCTCCCTCCCGGCGAATCCATCACGGCAGAGAAGTACTGCATTGAAATTGAAGAAATGATGAAAAAGTTGAAGGATATCCGGCCGGCCTTGGTAAACCGAAGGCGAGTTCTCCTTCTGCACGACAATGCTCGCCCCCATGTAGCACGAATGACGTTGCAGAAATTGAATGAGCTGAGCATTGAAACTCTACCACATCCTCCGTTTTCTCCCGACCTCCCCCCAACAGACTACCATTTCTTCAAGCATCTTGGCGACTTCTTGGTAGGGAAAATATTCAAATACCAACAGGATGCCGAAAGTGCCTTCGAAGATTTCGTAAATTCCAGAACTTCTGATTTTTATGCTACTGGGATAAAAAAGCTTGTGTCACGTTGGCAAAGATGTGTAGAATCAGAAGGCTTTTATTTCGATTAATAAACTTGCCTACAAGCCGAGATATTAACTGTTTAAATTTACAGTGGTTCAGTGCCATTTATTTCGTTACAACCTAATATTTTACAGTAGCGAAACACTGAAGTAGCTCACCAGTGGGTCTTCTTTCCAATATCTAAGCTGGGAGAGGTCACGCTATTTTTGCGTGATTCGTTTTTATAGCGGTTCCCACTTATCCGACTAGGATAGATCTCTCTCTCTACATGTGTAGTTATTTTGAGAAAAAAAGGAAGACAAAGTAGTTCTGGAAACATAGCACCACTGCGTTGCACCAACAATTGCTAAGACCACTAGAACCAGGTCGGAATAGACGCACGACATAAGAACGCGTTAGCACTGGAGCGCACTTGTTCAACGTGCCGTACACGTGGCCTACGTGGGCATGCAATCGACTCGCATCGGTCTCTTGTACGCTCGCGGTGGCGCTGCTGGCAGGCGGGTCGTGACGCAGTGGATCGTGGCGTTGCTTCATGCGGAGGAGGTCGGGGGTTCGGCTCTCCTGCGTCGCGGGATTTTTGTATTTCAACTGACTGGTTGAGATTTGAGGGATTCTGACGTCTACACAATTTTCTGGTGTTCTGTGCGCATTTTTCAGCTGTATGCGCTCTGCAGAACCCAGCCGCGGACTCCACCTGAGCGACAAAAGCAGCTTGAATGGACCACACTCCGGAGTCCCCTCCCTAGCCCGGCGCCCCTCCCCCTTAGCAACTATCCCGCCAGATATGGGCAGAGCTAGATGAAATGATCTGTGCGTAATCAGTACAGAATCAGTCAGACGCAATGATACGGAGATAAACAGTAGGATCGTTCTGGCAAATACGGTGATGTTCATTTGCTAACGCTGATCTACTCGTCGGTGGCGGCGCGCTTTAGATGAGCGCCTATCCGCCAAACATAGCCTATCGGGAACTGACTGTTAATGACTTTGAGGCGCTGAAGGAGTGAGTTCAGTGTTGCTTCTTGCAGAGGAGCGATGTCGCTTTCTCTTCAGAACGCCAGCCTGTTTAGACTCGGCGGTATTTGCCTTCCTCTGCCCTATCCTGAGAACTACTGGCTCACCATCGCCACCGACACCGCCACTCATTACTCGCTGGGTTAGTGCTGCAATTCAGACGCTAGTCGTTAGAACTAACCAATTGGGACTTCAGGTGCTTTTAATCAAGAAGGCAAGTTAGTCGGCGCCATCGGCGTGATACGAAATGTGAAGGACTACTTCACGATGATGTATATTCATCCTGACGAAAGGAAACTAATTGACGAGTACAAGCAGGTACATAAATTCGGCGGACTTCTTTCCATAGGATGTTGAGCACCGAGGGATGGCCACTTGGCTAATCGTGAGTGCAACGCATCCGTCTGCTGTTTATCTTCTTGCTTAGAATCTACGTTCAATCCAAATCGCGGGAGGGGGCAGTCCACAATGACTTGTAAACCTAGTTACGCATGACTACGTACAACATACAATATAGCACATGAACGACCCTTACCTTACCTGACCTCCTCCCCTTCGTTCTTGACGATCCTGACTCTGAAATATTAAAAAAAAGTTCGTTATAAAACTATGAAGAGGCGGCAGCGGCGCTGCTCGTAATATCCGTTTGAGTTCCCGCGCTATGCGCGAATGCGTGCGCGTCGACTCATTCACTGTGGGCGATACGTAGAGGGACGCCCGCTGGCTTCACGCATCGCCTCATGGCGTACTTCCTTTGAATGGAGTTACAAGTCATTGTGGACTGCCCCCCTCCACCTCCACCGATTGTGATTGAACCGAATCTACTTCAGACGTGCTATATTACGACTCTAATTGTTGCACCAGAGTATCGAAAGATCGGCATCGCTACACAATTACTACAACGTGCAAGTACAGTTCTACTACAAGAAGGCAGTCAATTAGTGAGTTCTGGCACCATAGATGTTGGGAGCTACCGCAAAATCGAAACGCCATCTCCTGTTTGTTGTATCACGGCCGAAAGGAGGTCTTGATACGGTTATAAAATCAGACGCTATCCTGTTGTGTGGGTGCAGAGAATTTCAATGGTCGTGACTGTTTATAGAAATCAACCAGAATTTGCTGCTACCCTAATCCGGTGCACGAATGGCGAGCGCCCAGCCCTTGAAACCATCCTAATCATAGAGTTGGATCTGTGGCCGCTAAGATCAGATCGGAATAGATTTTTTTCGTTGGCGCGCATCTTTGGCACTCGAGCACGGTTGTGTCAATATGACCGCTCTATTTAAGCGTGGTGGTAAATCAAATGCTTAACAGCGAACCTTATTTGTTCATTCAAGGTGCAATACGGATTGGGGGATCAGATCGGAATAGATTTTGAGACCCATCTGAGCTGCTCGTGTGAAAGTGCTTTCGTCGCCCATAGAGAGTCCGCAACTGGGTTCTGCAGAAGCAGGCTGGGGAAGGGGCTTCAGAGTGTTGTCCATCCGAGCTGCTCGTGTGGAAACTGCTTTCGTCGCCTAGGTGCAGTCAGCAGCTGGAGGAAAGCGACTCCAGGATGCGGAGCTAAAATGCCGCCACACAGAAAAACCAAACCCCAAGCTCACCCGTACGAAGCAACCATCGGCAGCAGGCGCACTACAGTATCCCGCAAACCTGCGTATCACCTACGTGCGCCAATTTGACGCGTTCTACCGAAGACGTCTTGTCCATGCATCTATTCCGATTTGTTTCTAGTGTTCTTAGCAATTCTCCTAATCATACGACGTCCGTGGCGGTTTATATGTTACTCTCAGCCTAATCTACGCCAGAACGTTGGTCATAATTCCTGTCTATGTAGCTCCAACTTTTCTCCACGTATAGTTGGTTAAGTAGTTGGTGTTTCTGAAGAAACCACGCAGTCTAAGTTGTTCTTCGTGGGCGTTATACCTCAATCTTACTCCTACAGTATCATCTCAATTGACCAGCCTGTGAACCTTTCTTCATTATTTTGGAGCTCCTTCAAATTCCACGGCACTCACGTCAGTGTGGGATTCAAATGTACTCTGTAAGGGCCAGGTGAAATTGATATTGAGTTTTGGTAATCGATAGAACGATAATCACGGACACTCTTCAATCAACACCTTGGTTAATAAAACACTTTATCGACAAACCAAACAGGACTACAACAAACAAGAACACTTTGAATGAAATTACTATCCTAGCGAACACCGACAGTCCTGCTGAAACGCACATATTCGACACCCTTAATAGCTCCTGCCCTTTGACTAACCCAGAAGAAGATGAAGAACCTATCACACCCTCACACGCTCACACAGAGCAGAAGAGGAACCCAGAGTCGCTCCCGCAAAGCAGCAGAACCCAACACTAGCTCATTCAGAGCCCGAAGAACACAACGTTGCTCACGAAGAGCAGCAGGACACAACGACGCTCACTTAGAGCTTACGGAACACAAAGACCCCCAGGCCACCTGACCTTAACACTCTTGGCGGGCTCTTCCTTTAACCCGCTTCCTGCGCCTTGTCCGTCTCGCCTGGGGCGCGTTTGCCATCACCTATATCGATCCTAGCCTACGCCTCGCCAGTCTAACTTGGGGCGCGTTTGTCGCCAAGGGTTCGACCATGCCTACTGAGCGCTGCGCTTCAGGGGCCTACCCTGACTCGGTGAGTTACTCTTCCGCTTATACTCTAACAACTCAATGTCAAGCATAAGTGCCACAGAATAAGCAAACATTCGAGGGAACACTAGAAGTCTGACGACTATCCATCTATCTATGAATAATAATGAACAATCTATGAATAACGTGACTGTGCTTCAAGAAAGCTGCAACCGCGCCCCAATCACACACTGCATTACGGTACCAGCAAATTCTGGTTGAATTCAGTGTGATAGAGCGCACCCAAAGTGGACCAAAATTCAAAAATGAGATCCTAAAAATATTCTCGTTCTAGGTACACATAGGATGCGCATATCTTGTGCTAGGTGCATCTAGCCGAATCTCTGTGCCCTCCCAACTGGAATAGCGCCTGAAACCTTAGGAATAACACGGATGGGAAGACTGACGATGAGATGGTCACAGCCATATGGGTTGGGCTATGTAAACTAGTGGGGAAACGAGACAGATGTTGGAGCGTGAAACTCTGATTAGAGCTGGGTTTCGCACGTGTGAGCGCGTAACACTGAGGCTAAACATTTCTCCATTCTGTGATTCTGGGGGCACTATGCGCAGGATCAGGCAAGGAAGGAACTTCAGCATTGATCCATCTAGGTGTCCTTGCCAAAATCTCTAGTACTAAGTGGCTCCGGCAGAAGGAGCCACCTTGTGGCTGCCGACACCTTCATCCTTGCGAGCGCAGCATGGTCGTGGTAGAGAAGATTCCGATGTTGGCCTGCCTTGTGCTCTACTCCGCGACAGACCAGATTTACCAGTAGTTGTTACAACAAATGGCGTCGGTGTGATATAATCGATCGAACTTCCACGTAGACGCTGGCGCAATCCACGCAATGTGCGGAGTATCGCCCGTGGAGAAGCGTGCTCCGATGTCGATTTCGCGCTCTAATGCAAACATCTATCACGAGTCCACCTTAGTTTCCTTAGGCCTATGGTATAGTCTCGCGGAAGTATTCGCGGAACGGGAATAATCTAGCCAGGACCCAACGCGCGCCCAATAGCCGCAGTCCGCAACACCCATTTTCCGCGGAACGTCGGTGGTGGTCGGTGGACGGGCTGGTATACTTCCCGTCCGCCGACCGACCCCGCCGACCGACATCCTCCCACAGTGCAATGCACCGCGGGAGGCTGTCGGTTGGCGTTATCAAAAATGTTATCAAGAAATAAACGTGATCCAATTCGAAAGCGACCGATTCCATGAACATGGAACGTTCCTAGTTCACGGAATGATAAGCGCGCTCCAATGCGATTTTCATTCAGTGTCGGCCGCCGACCGTACTGGTCGGCGACCGCCTTCCGCGGTGCACCTTCTGTCCGCGGACGTTCCGCGGGTACTCCCGCGGGACTATACCATAGGCCTTAGCAATTTCCCAACCACGTAGCGTTAGTATAGATCCAGAGACGGTAAGACAGAAGGAAACGTGCAGAGTGGCGTTATACCTAATGGAAGATGGGATGTTTTCTGCGACAACATCCAGCACTGGTAGTGCAAATTCATTCTTTCAGATATATCTACATGTATTACACACAAATACTCCTGCGATTCGTCTCTACGAGAAGATGGGCTACGAGAGGGTGTGCTCAATTCCAGGGTGGGTAGATTGCGATATGGCGATCCAAGATTGCTCCAGACGGCCTGCAGCACAACTCCTTGTCGGATGCTTTGAAGGTATCCTGCTGAGAAGATCACAGACTAGAAAGCAGGATCCTTCCTAATCAAAGCGGTATTCCATTCGGTTTGTGGTACCGTACCTGCGCCAAAGTTGAAAATAAAAATTACACAAAGCCACACGCATATTTGTTGCTTTCTCTACATATCTAGAACAATATAGACTAGCACGATCCTGACGAACACACCCCGAATGGTTACCGTATTATTTAGACGTGCGTTGGCGATGGAGCGCGAAATTCTTCATTCCTAGCATTACATACGCGAAGCTCTCGTCGCCCAGGGAAAGCGGATCTGGGTTCTGCGCTCTTCGAGCAGCGAAACGCATGCGCAAAAAATGTCTCAAAGTTGCGTGCACGTCGAAGCTCCTCAAATCGCAAGTAATCAGCTGCAATGCAAGTATGCCACAACGCTGAGGAACCGGACCCCGACCTCCCTCGCATCAAGCGACCCCACTATCCACTGCACCATGATCCGCTTGCCGGGGGGGGGGGGGGGGAGGGGCTCGCGGGCGCATACGAAATCGATCGAATGTCAACGTGGACGTCGACGCGAGATCTCTAAGCTAGGAGGGCACAGACAGCTTTCTATTACAGCTTCCGCGCTCCATTGCTAACGGTAATCATTTGGGGGTGCCTTCATCGGAGTCGTTGTTCAACAGCGTAACGGGATACGGTGGGGCAGAATCTTCAAAACTGCTCCCATGGAACCTGTTACCCTCTACCGCTTGTTCGCGATTTTTTCTCCAAAGTATCTTCTCGCTAGGTGGCGAAGGACAGATAGTGCGAGTCCCAATCCGAAGTGCTTAAACTGCAGAAACATAAACATAATAGAATTAATCGGTATTGGTCGACAGGTCGATACCGTTACTGTCCCATGGCGACAATACTCCTCTGATTCCCGGTTCTGGATTCATGATTTCTACGGCAGTGATGGGTTAATGGTAATGGACAAATTCACCAACCGAGGATAGTGGACAGAGGGCAAGTTTGGTATACATACTTCGGTGAATGATGTGCTTCTACCCTACCATTCTCTCATCTCTTCGCTTTTGTGAATTGCAGCTATTGCTTCGATTTCTACCCTCTATCCATATAACACTAGGTAAAGTCATTTATGTGTCCGACCTCTGTGGTCATTCTCCAACGTAAGCTGCACAAAGTCTGTGGTACGTCTTCTGAATTTGGACGCATGTTGCACGTCTGCGTCAAGACTTCTGAATCGGTACACACGTGGCACGACAGCTGTGTCACGTCTCCTGAATCTGTACGCTTGTTGCATAAGGCCATAACTCTGCTCTCTGAGTTCCGAGGCACGTGTCACGACATTCCACAACGTCTATTGCACGTCTTCTCCATCATGACGCGCGTGACACATGAATAACGTCTTCTGAATCCGGGTGCTCGGCCCATAATCAGTGTCCAAGCCCTGACTCGTAGGCCACTGAAAATGTCGTAAACGTGGGCGATATGCTGCCACGGTTACAAATTCTCCACCAGTCTCCCATGGTTAAGCTCAAAGAAGGAAGCATGCGCTCCATTGCCTAGAAAGTTGCAGTAGTTCTTACTATTAGGTTGTAACGAATTAAATGGCACTAGCTCGCGCCCTTTTTTGGCGCGTCTTTACGCGTTTGATCAAGAACAAACCGTAACATGTGGCATATCATTCAGAAGCGCAAACTTTGCTCTACCGGTGAGCACCAAATTTTCTATGTAAAAGTGGGAAAACTTTAGAGTTTTACTGACTTTTTTGCAGATGGACAAGAGGGTAATCCGAGGCATTTACTTGTATGAATTCAAGCTGGGCACCAGCTAAGGAGGCGGACGAGAAGATCAACGCCGCATTCGGCCAAGGATGTTCCACAATTCGGACGGCGTATCGTTGGTATCAGAAGTTCCGGAATGGAGATGAGAGCTTGGAAGAACATGAAGGTCGTGGGAGGCATAGTGATGTTGATGAGGACAAGCTGAGAGATGTGGTAGAGGAGGATCCACACAAAGGTACCAGGGAGATAGCGAAGGTTCTTGGCATCAGTCACAACACAGCTGCCCGGCATCTGAAGGAAATTGGAAAGACCAAAAAGCTGGAAAGATGGGTGCCTCACGGCTGTCTGAGGAGCAAAGAAACCGACGATATGAGATCTCGTCCGCACTGCTTCTTCGGAACGAAACGGACCCATTCCTTGATCGCATCGTAACCTGTGACGAGAAGTGGATAATATACGACAACAGGCGACGATCGGCACAGTGGGTGGACAGCGATGAGAGCCCCAGGGTTTTTGCGAAGCCGGAATTGCACCAAAAGAAAGTAATGGTGACAGTATGGTGGTGTTCGCTGGGAATTATTCACCACAGCTTCCTCCCTCCCGGTGAATCCACCACGGCAGAGAAATACTGCATTGAAATTGAAGAAATGATGAAAAATTGAAGGATATCCGGCCGGCCTTGGTAAACCGAAGGCGAGTTCTCCTTCTGCACGATAATGCTCGCCCCCATGTAGCACGAATGGCGTTGCAGAAATTGAATGAGCTGAGCACTGAAACTCTACCACATCCTCCGTTTTCTCCCGACCTCTCCCCAACAGACTACCATTTCTTCAAGCATCTTGGCGATTTCTTGGTAGGGAAAATATTCAAATACCAACAGGATGCCGAAAGTGCCTTCGAAGATTTCGACAATTCCAGAACTTCTGATTCTTATGCAACTGGGATAAAGAAGCTTGTGTCACGTTGGCAAAGATGTGTAGAATCAGAAGGTTTTTATTTCGATTAATAAACTTGCCTACAAGCCGAGATATTGACTGTTTAAATTTACAGTGATTCAGTGCCATTTATTTCGTTACAACCTAATAGAATGCATGCAGTGAGAAAAACTTAAGGGGAGGAGGCTCGCGCAATGTATACGGGCATGATTCCTCATCCTCAACAGAAAACGTTACAGCGAATGGTGAGCAATCATGAAGTGCCGCAATTGTGCTGCCCTTCAGGTACTACACGATCAACGGCGTCGAAGAGACCGGCTACGTCTACTGCCGGAAATTGGCCGAACCGTCGTGTAGCGACTGGTTTCTCGGCTGTTCAATATCATGAGAAAGAAGGTTGGAAGGACGGGTCGATATTAAGAGGATCTCACTTGTGTGTAGAATTAAATATGTACAATCTCGAATAAATGTACGCTAGCTTATGGTGAAATAGGTATTTCTGAGGCCTAATTTATGAAATTTGTTGCTTCAGGGGCCGGATTCATCAACGACTTACAGCAATTTAACGGGAAAAAATACAGCCGAAATCCCTGACAGCGCGGCTATCAAGTGATATGGTAAAGCATTTCTCCGCGCTATCAGTGATTTCGGCTGTATTTTCTCCGCCAAATTGCTTAAGTCGTTGATGAATCTCGCCCAGAGCAAAATGATGAAGGAAAAATGACCAAATTTTCGTTGATTTTTGTTCAACGTGATAAAGACGCAGCTGTTTACAGAACGTAAACAAATTGTCGGCGATGCGTTTGTTGCAAAAGAAAATTCTCACGGATCAATGAGGAATCCCGGTGCGGAGCGCCTTTCACCCAGCTCTGCAGAAGGATGAGACCACCGACTGTTCCGCGTGGGCCCATAGGCGAGTCCAGTAGTACAGAAGGTAAGAGGGTAGAAGGTTGAAGGCGGCGGGGTACGCATACAGCTAGGAGCGCTGGTAAGCAATATTCAACTTCTTCGCTTGTGTCACGTCTTCTTTTACTAGATACTTACTTTACTTTGATACTTTGATGGCCTCTTCATCGGCTGGAGGTCTTCTAAGCGGGGTTGCTCTTCCAGACCGCTCGATCTCTGGCTGCTTGCATCCAGTGAGGCAGACTCCGCTATCTGAAAGATCTTGAGAATGAGTCTACCCATCGCGTTGGCGGTCGTCCCAGTGGTCTCTTATGGTCTCCCGGGAGCCATTCTGTGACACGGAGACTCCATCTATCGTCCGTTCGTCGAAGCAGGTGTCCGGCCTAGCGATATGTGGACTTCTTCATGTACTGCAGCGGGTCTGCTAATTGCGACTTCTCCCGTAGCTCCGAGCTTCGTAGGCGTTCTTGCCATTGCTGTCGAAGCCTTGTCCTCAGAAGACATCTCTCCAGTGCACGATGCGTAGTTTGCATCGCTCTGGCGATGGTCTTGTTGTCGGGCCAGGTTTCCGTCGCGTAACACATCGCAGGCAGTACAGAGGCGTTGAACATCGAGGCCCTGAGGCCGGCATCCTTGACCTAATCGGTGACTTCGCGAATCGAACTCAAGGCTGCCCATGCTGCTCGTCTCCTGCGGGTGATTTCAGGAGTAAGGTCGTTGCTCATGTTCAGCTCTCTTCCCAGATAGACGTAGGAGTCGACGTGTTGTAGAGTGACTCCATTCAACCTTACGAGTCCCGTGTGACACCATTGGTTGACCATAAATCGCGTTTTGGACATATTCATGTCCAATCAAATCTTCATACCTGCCACATTGAGCTCGTTCAGCATTTCCTCGACTTCTGCCGTGCTGTTAGAGATGAGAACAATATCGTCGGCGAAGCGAAGGTTGCTGATCCGTGTACCGTCGACAAGGTAGCCTTTATCGTCCCAGTGCAAGTCTTTCATGGCATCCTGAAGTGCCGCTGTGAATAGCTTGGGAGAAATCGTGTCTCCCTGCCGTACTCCTTTCCCGATAGGAATCTTAAGCTTTCGATCGAACAGCTGGATGGTAGTCGATGTGTTCGAGAAGCATTCGTCGAGAAGTCGGATGTAGGGCGATGGTATACCAGCGTGCACAAGGAGAATGGCGTTGATTTCCACAGAGTCAAACGCTTTCCGGTAATCCACGAAGACAAGGACGAGTGGGAGGTGGTATTCGCGGCTCCTCTCGATGAGTTGTGAGACAGTCTGAATATGGTTCATGCAGGAGAAATCCTTGCGAAACCCTGCTTGCTCCACTGGCTGGTACTCATCCAAGCAACGCTCCATGCGGTTAAGCAGTATCTTGGTGAAGATCTTGTACACAACCGAGAGAAGACTGATCGGTCGATAGTTGTTGATATCCTCCTGCTGATCTTTTTTGAAGATTATAACTGTTTTCGACTCCTTCCATGAGTCCGGAATCCTACTTTTACTAGATGGTGGATTAAAATCCGCAACGCCCCAATGGTCTTTTCTTTACCCTGGAGCACGTTTTCTACAATGGTGGCACACTCTGCAACTTTGCGTAACCCTATGCTAATCGCCGCACTCAGTCCTTTTAGTAGCACCGTTTAACCCTTTAGAACGGTGAGGTATTCGAGCGGCTGCGCCAGCTCGATGATTCGGCTATGTTCTGTTGCTCTGAAGTGTGAAATTTGCTATACATGACGACAATGTGATTACCAGGGACTATTAACGAGTGGCCCCCATCACTCACACTGGCTATTTCAAGCTTCACCGCTGCCTTACTTCGAAGGTATTGGTTTAAAGGATAAAGGATAAAGGACGGCGTTACTCAATCCCTTCTGGGATGCGCCAGCGCATTCTACTTCTACGGTATGTCGTGGAGGCGACATGAATGCGCATTTGGCCATACAATGACTTGCGGTGGTCAGCCGATGAACAAGTCAGCGCTCTATCCTTCCCAGACAAGTCTGGTACCAATTCACCGACCCCGGAGGGATGGAAGGCTTGGTTGGCCTGGGCGGGAAATCCGAACCAGGAACCTGGTATCGGGTGCACGCGACAGTCGCGCCTCCTCCGACTGCGCTACACGCGCCCATTACAACCACATAATTGCAGCTGCTCACGAAAACACTTTATCTGGTTGGGTAGACAACTTTTGTCACATCTCTGTCATTTCTTTCCTATCACGCCAGCTGGAGGAAAGCCCAAGATTCTTGGTCAGAATGTGCATAGTTCTTCCTGCCTCGCCATACCGCCTTCATTAGCCCTCCAGGAGTATTTGGGGGAACACGGCGAAAGTCTCTACCTTTTGTGCTTGGGTAGGCCATAGAACGATGTCTTCTCATGGCAAAGAACTGAATTAGTCATTCAAATTAGTCACCTCCTGTCGCATGATTAATCAAAAGTTCCACCTGTCTCGAAACGGTCAATGTCCAACGTAGATTTGCCAACGAGGTATAGTTGGACATTGACCATTAGAGATTGGTGAACATACCTCAGCTAACTCTTGTTTGAAGCACACTCTCTAGTTCGCGTTTAGATTGAAGCACTCCAAACCACTAAACCAGCCTGACACACCTGACTGCATCTGTGAAGGCGTTGCATCTTCTTCGTGTAATCGAGTGCTGTACTTGGAGGGAAGGTGTGCATTACCTTTCGCCTTCTGGACACTGCTTTCCTGCTTCCTTCAACTACTTAAATACTTAATTAAATGTTGCCGTGACCTAAATTTTCTAATTTTCGATACGATTATATTGCCATTCTTCAGACATCTCCGAGGAACGAAATCCACAGTTTGCAAACTATCGCTCAGCATAGAAGAGAGTTAGTTCTCGTTATGAATAACGAATGGAATGCTGGATGTTCCAATCAGTGGTGCACATTTAACGGTTAACGATTTAACGAATTTAACGGATTAACGGCATTTCTCGTTAAAATCTGACTTAACGACTTAACGGAAATTTTTAGAAATTTAGCGGAATTTTTAGCGGACTTTTTTCTCAGTGAGTTCATCACATTTGTCCTTATCGTTAGTCTTCACTAATGTTGAAGGTCTCATACTCCTGATTAATACTGTTTTGGAAAAGACTAATGACTTCATCAAAAATATTTTAATGTTTTCATGCATTGTTTTAAATTTTTGGAATTTTTGAATGGATTTTGGGAGCGCGTAGTTGCATAGTCGTAGGAGGCGCCGACAGTGGAATGCACCCGATACCAGGTTCGTGGTTCGGATTTCCGGCACAGGCCAACCAAGCCTTCTATCCCTCCGGAATCGGATAATTGGTACCAGACTTGCCTGGGAAGGATAAAGCGCTGACTTGTTTATCGACTGGCTACGACAAGTCATTGTTTGGCCAAATACGCATTCAGATCCCTCCACGATATATCGTAGAAGTAGAATGTGTGGCGCATCCCAAAAAAGATAGAGTAATGTTGTCCTTTATCACTGTCGTTTGATGTATTTTGGAGCTAGAAATCTCTTCACCGAGTCCACAAGCATGTCATCGAATCCACATAGATACTGGTCTAACCCCCTTGTAGTGTATGCCGATCTTCGTTTGGCGCTGCTTATTCCAGTATACTTTTGCTCGCCACCTGGAATTGTCGAGACAGAGAGAATATTTTTGGGCGTTGGACGTGTTTTAAACGATTTTAGAAGAACGCTAAGAACAAAAATTTGGAAAGCAATTTTTCTTGAACGTTAACACTTTGCTGACATGTCATACCTTTTCGGCAATGTAGGACCACGTGACACGATGTCGTGTCACGCTGCAAAAGAAATGGACTGGATCTACTCACCAGGCACTTGAAAACCGAGCGTTCAGCAACGTGTTCACATTCCGGATGGGCTTATTTTTTAGCTTTTTGCGTTTTTTAATTAATGCTTTCTGTACTTAATGGCTATGGGCGGGTGTAGCGCAGTCGGAGGAGGTGCTGACTGTCGCCTTCACCCGATACCAGGTTCCTGGTTCGAAATTCCCGCCCAGGCCAACCAAGCCTTCCATCCCTCCGGGGTAGGTGAATTGGTACCAGATGTCTGGGAAGGATAAAGCGCTGACTTGTTCATCGGCTGGCCACCGCAAGTCATTGTATGGCCAAATACGCATTCACAACGCCTCCACGATATCCCGTAGAAGTAGAATGCGTGGCGCATCCCAAAAGGGATTGAGCAACGCCGTCCTTTATCCTTTATCCTTACTTAATGGCTGTACATCGAGATTGACTAAGCTCGTCGAACAGTCACACCAAGCGGTTTCGCAAAGAAGCAGGAAATAAGGGCACTCCGGGTTTCGTCTGATCGTACATTTTAATATTCCCTTGTCGTTGATCATCTTAAATGATAATTCCATACCTGTTCTTATTCCACACCCTGTACATAACTTGCTGCTGAATGCTTGTTTAGTTTTCTGTGTTTGATAAAGTTGAACTGTTTATTTTCATTATCACACTCCATTCCTTGAACTTAAGCTGTTGACCTCTTGAAGTCGAAGCGTATAAGGTTTTCCTTGATTTTTTCACTTGAAGTAGTGATTAGGAGCTAGTGGTATTTTAACGAATTTTAACGATTTACCGGAAATTTAACGAAAATTTTCCGTTAAAAAATTTCGCTAAAAAAAATTTAACGCACAAAATCTTGTGTGCACCCCTGGTTCCAATCCAGGATTTCTATTCGGCTTCCACATTCTTTTGAAAGAGTTTGCCGGTGAATAGTCCGTATCCCATGGGCTAAAGTATTATAATATCAGCGGTTTCTTGCAGTCGGGCTAGCAGAGAATTTTTGTGATCTTCATTGAAGAACCCTACTCCCTAAAGCAGGACATAAGGGTTATTGATCGATATCTTCAGGATCGGTCAATAACCCTTATGGCGCTTGTGGCGCAGTTGGAGAGGGTGCCGGCTGTCGCGTGCACCTGATACCAGGTTCCTGATTCAGATTTCCCGCCTAGACCAACCAAGCCTTCCATCCCTCCGGGGTCGGTGAATTGGTACCAGACTTGTCTGGGAAGGATAGAGCGCTGACTTGTACATCGGCTGGCGACCGCAATTCATTGTATGGCCAAATACGCATTCAACACGCAACCACAACATCCCGGAAAATAAATGCGTAGCGCATCCAGAAGGGGTTGAGTAACGCTGTCCTTCATCTTTTGTTCTTTATCGTTTTTGATTTGTTTTTTGGATGTTTTTTTCACAGCATAGCATTTTTCTGGATGCTTTATTTGCTGAATTAAATACATCACTCATTACACGGCTTGAAATTTCTTTTTATATAACCTCGTGGTTGTCAGAAGAAAGCTGGCGAAACGAACCTATTGAGATAAATTCATATCAACTTTTACATTATTAAAATAAAGCCTATTGCAGTCATCGAAAATGTTAGAGGAAGAGCAGGTACTTCCCTTTTGTAAACAAAATTGGCGAAGGTGGCGTGAAGTGCAATACGAGAAGGCTCCATAGTATATGCGCCTAAAATGAATCTATTCACGACATAGCTTTTGTCAGGGCGCGTGTAGCGCAGTCGGAGGAGGCGCCGACTGTCGCCTGCACCCGATACCAGGTTCCTGGTTCGGACTTCCCGCCCAGGCCAACCATTCCTCCATTCGGTGAATTGGTACCAGATTTGTCTGGGAAGGATAAAGCACTGACTTGTTCATCGGCTGGCCACCGCAATTCATTGTGTGGCTAAATACGCATTCAAATCGCCTCCACGACATCACGTAGAAGTAGAATGCGTGGCGCATCCCAAAAGGGATTGAATAACGCCTTCCTTTATCCTTTATCCTTTATCCTTTATGGCTTTTGTCCAGTTTATGCAACACTTTCAATCGTCCAGGGGCCGGATTCATCAACGACTTACAGCAATTTAACAGATAAATTTACAGCCGAAATCCCTGATAGCGCGGCTTATCAAGCGATATGGTGAGCGATAAGCCGCGTTATCTGAGTTTTCCGCTGTGAATTCTCTGCCAAAGTTGTGTAAGTCGTTGAGGAATCCGATCCCTTGTTTCCTTGAAGTGCATACAGAGAACAAGGAAACCAAATCTCAGCTGCTAGTCCTCGTTTCGGCGCTGTACTGGAAATTGAAGCTCATGTGCAGATCTTGGCCTTCAAATACAGCAGTAGCATAGCAAGCTGAGGACAATAGAAGCAGCATCTTTATCCCTAGGAAATTTGCCCTTATTTGCTGGTGGATCAACCTTGGCAAAGTCTTCATTCTGTCGGTATTCCAGAAAAATATCCATGGTGGTGTTTACCTGCAGGCCCGCGTGTTTTCAATTTCTAATAAACCTCTGTATTTTCTCGAGAAGTTTGTCATCGAGGGGTCTCAGCTGAACTGTCCACAGTCAACGAAATCATTGTTTCGTTCATTCCGCGTAGGTGTTGATCCATTTCTGAGAGAGCGTACTGTCAACCCTGAAGTGTACAACTCATCAAGCCTCAACATCTCCTTTGCCAGTTAAAGCTTCAAAGTTTTAGTATTACAGTCGAATGAGGCAACTTAATGTCCTTGAATGTAGGGCTGTTCTTTGAACAGATAATGGAAAATCATTTCCTTTTCAGGGAGCGCTTTAGCATCCGATTCTGAGATGTATGCCGACGATACGTTGATCATCGACTCCATGATGTATCGTCTAGCTGGAGACATATACATATTCGTGCCAGCATTTCTGAACGTCACCGATGACCCCGACACATTCATCTACTATGCACTGAAAGCGGTCTATGTCATCGAGTTCATCGCTATGGCCCTCTCATTGCCGACGACGTTGCTGCACAACTACTGCCTGTCGCGCACCACCGTTTTTCATCCGAATGTCGCCAGAATAGCTCAGGTGTGGCGATGCTTGGCTTGTTCTTGAAATCGGCATTTTTTGGTGATCTTTTGAATTTTTTAGCCAACAAATCCAGTATGTCCGAGTAGTGCTGTCGAAAAAAGGTTGAATTGTAAATCTCGAAACTAAATAACCCATCTGGTATGAGCCGTGCACAGATCCTTTAGACCACAGTAGAGAAATCATTTGAAAGTATGATCTGGGCCGAATTCATCAATGACTTACAGCAATTTAACAGAGAAAATACAGCCGAAATCCCTGATAGCGCGGCTTACCAAGCGATATGATGAAACACTTCATCGCGGTATCAGCGATTTCGGCTGAACTTACTCTGTTAAATTGCTGTAAATCGTTGATGAATCCGGCCCCTGGTTGTTAATCTTTAAAGTTGCCCAAACCGCATCGTTAATTCGGAAACGACTAATCGTCAACGGTGTGGTAGCCCTCATGCAAAGCCTCCTAAACTAACCGGTTGTTAGCTGAGAAATGACATTTCTACCTTGTAGGTTTAGAAAGATAATGCTTTGAATGCAAATATATTTTGCCCCATTGGAAACATGTCGCAAAGGCGCATACCATGGGTGCGGGAATGCGCCGTTGCTCCTACGGTAATCGTAGCAACCAATCATGTCCTCTCTTACGTGGCTAAGCCGGTGCCTGATTGGCTGGTTACTGTAGTAGCAATGGTGTGCTCCAATCTGCACATTTTCGCAGTCCTACGGTGTGTCTTCGCGACATTTACCTTCTTTTCTTTTGAATTCGACATTCAGTGTGTTTTCAAAAGTATTTTTCCATCTCATTCATCAATTCATAGAGAATTGTTCAGGTATTTTTGCTTGGATATTACTTCGCTGTTGCTGGACGCATAGTAATATTTTGCTATCAGGTCGACATAGTCCACTATAACGGTAAGAATTTCCCAAAGGTTTCAAAGAAGCTGCATAAATCTGTTTAAAAGGCAGTGCTGTTGGGGCTAAAATGATTCCCTGTCCATGTGTCATTTCGTGCTGTTTTGAAGGACTATCATGCACCCGTTCCCTTTAAATCTTTGACTGAATAACTTTGCGTGAAACCTATTTCCTTCTCAGTGAGAAACTGGCCCTTTGAATCGGCTTGGCAATGCTATTCGATATCTCCTCTTGCAAACCTTCGCTTGGGATTTTGATGACAATATCTAGTCAGTGCTTCGGTAGTTCAGAATTCAACTTAGGAATACAGGAAATTAGCAGGTGTATGCTTCCACAGGTTTCCTTTATGGTTCCGCAGACGTACAGCCACTGCCTGGAAATTCGTGAGGATCTTCTGACACTTCCATTAAGGAAATTCAGTTGAGAACATTCTGAAGCGGTTTGCAAACGAATACCCCTAGTAAACGACGAGTTTCATCAGCACACCTTCTTTCTTAACCCCTGTCTTACCCAACACCTGTATGCTATACTTATGCTCGAATGACCCATTGGAATAGGTATTCGAATGATTTTTATTCAAATTTGAATAATCGAATTCGAATGTTCAAAAAATCGCGTTTTTCAAAGGCATTCGATTTCGAGTGCTCGAAATTTTCGATATTCGAAACCATTCCATCATTCAAAAGCTTTGCGAGAGCATGACTATACTGTATATTTATTTATTTATTTATAACTGCACCTTAAGTACGCTCATAAAACGACGAAATAACAACCCAGCAACCCACAGTCCTAGCAAACTAACGTGGAAACAACAATGTAAAACGAGCGTAGTGTCACTATGCTCTGCGATTTCATTATTTTTAAGCGTTCTGCAGCACTCATAGGCCCAGATACAAGAAGCCTGACCTAACGAACGGCAGTAAAATGATAAGAACAGTACTAAGAAAGTATGTTCCATGTCCGACTGTCACTGAATCTTGGCATAATTTTAAACAGGAATCGTAGATTTGCCTTTGACCTCGAGACCAAGATTGATATAATATTTATCCGGCTAACGTTTCGGCGCAACCGCCTTCGTCAGAGCCTGGAAAAACAAGGGAACTTAGAGAGGTTGTTCGTCCAAGGACTACTTCAAGTCACAGAGGTCTAAGAAGATAGAGATGGAACGAGACAGAGCAGAAGTGGCCACAGTCCCAAACTAACCTTAAGATTGCAGCCGAGAGGCTGTCACGTCACTCTCGGATGGAGGCAGATTGGATGAATGAGACTCTCCCCTTCTGGTCATCTCTTCAGCGACCATCCCTCTATCACTACCTGGCGTTAGACCGCAAAGATCAGCAAAAGGGGCGAGCTCCTGAGTTACCATCACGCATTCCTCTCTCCTATTCATTACGGGGTTCCTTGAGGCAATCCACAGCGCTTCAAGAGTCTTGCGTGCTGTGATGTCGGCCTCACGCGCTAGTACTGTCACCGCTACACCAAACATTGCGCCAGCATGACTTCGCAGCCTGTGTTCTCCTAGCGGTGTCGAATGCTTGCACTTGTTATGTCCATCCATGTGCTCCTTCATCCCTCACCCAAAGTGGCCTGCCTGTCTCACCGATGTATTCCTCTTTACACTGAGAGCAGGTTATGAGGTAAACCACCCCCGAGACCATGCAATCTCCTCCTTTGCCGAAAGGACACACCACAGATGAAGGAGTAGTACAAGCGCAATCATACAGGCGGTTGCGCACGAGCTGCGCCTTGAGATTACTAGGTGGTATCTCAGTTAGCCTAATCAGGTCGTCCAATCCAGCTCTACGTATACAGCTTCGTACTTGAGCGCTTAAAGCATCTGAGATAAATGTGACTGAGAAAGCCATCTTGGTGTGCTCCTGGTTTCTGCTCATTCGTTCTCTTGCGGGCCGACGACGTTGCACCCGCAGGCTTTCAGTAGCATAACCACCATATCCATTGGACAATGCAATCCGAGAAGCCATTTCCCTTGACGAACACCTGAAGTCTTCATTAGAAGACACCTTGGTCGCTGTGTGGAACATATTCCTGATAATGGCCCTTTTAGTACTGCTCGGATGTGCAGAAGGAAATGCACCAAGATGTTCTTGTTACTAGCCTTTCTATACCATTTCGTGTGAAGGTGGCTACGAGAGAAATTCACTTGCACGTTGAGGAATGGCAGCCAGTTGTTTGTCGGTTTCTCTCTTGTGAGCTTAATATGCTCGCTTGATGATTGAGCAGGTCGAAGCAGGAATCCACTTCGCTTTGTGTTGCACAAACTATGAAACAATCATCTATATACCGACAGTAAAGTAGAGGCCTGCGTTCCAACACGGTTCTATTCTTGACATATATATGCTGTAGCCAGCACAGGTGCCAAACGGTTGACCCATTGCGAGCCCCTTATCTGCCTGTAGTACTCGTTGGACCATTTGAAGATGTTGCACTGAAGACACTCATGTCCACGAGTGCCATTATTTGAGCTATACTGAGCCCATACAGTGAAATCTGATCCTGGTACTCCCCAAGCATTTCGCAAACGGCTTGCATTGCATTCTCTCTAGAGACATTTGTATACTACGAGTGTAACTTCAAATGACTCCATCACACAGCTGCCTTCCACATATGTCTCTCGGAGTTTTGCTAGAAATGCACAAGTATTAGGAAGGTGTGCCGGTACAAACCTGAGCAACTGCACAAGATCCACATTTAGCAGCCAAGAAATACGGTCTGCTGGGCCACCCACACTACTTATAATTGGTCTAACCTTGAACTGCGACGAGTCATGAAGACCATCACCTGAAAGTAGTTTATGTGTCTT